>JAPMUY010010340.1:47500-60000 GCA_026901105.3 Galaxias olidus
GAGGAGTGCACGGACCTGGGGGGTCATCCAGGGTTTCTGGTTGGGGAAAACCCTGACGGTTTTGTCCATGGTCACATTCCCGATACAAAACTTAATGTAGTCTAGTACCGTTCCTGTGAGTGTCTCCAGGTCCTGTTGTTCAAATATGTCCCAGTCTGTCTGTTGAAAACAGTCTTTGAGTTTGTCGAGTGCATCTTCAGGCCAGGCTGTGATGGTTTTTGAAGTGGGCTTGGCCCTACGTTTGAGGGGGGTGTAGGCTGGGGGGAGCAGGAGGGAAAGATGGTCTGATTGTCCAAGGTGGGGGAGGGGTACAGCCCTGTATGCATGCTTGATGTTAGTGTAAACATGGTCCAGGGTGTTCTACCCCCTTGTAGCACACTTGACATGCTGGTAGAACTTTGGGAGTACAGTCTTTAGATTGGCCTTATTAAAGTCCCCTGCAATGATGTGGACACCGTTGGGATGAGCCCGCTGTTGTTCATTTACGGTTTTGAGCAGGAGAGAGAGCGCCGTGTTTACACTGGCGTCGGGTGGAATATACGTGGCTGTGATGATCACGACACTCAGCTCCCTCGGCAGAAAAAAAGGCCGGCATCTTACGGACATGTACTCCAAGTCCGGGCAACAGTGTTGGTCTATTATTGTCCCGTTGTTACACCAGTTGTCGTGCACATAAATACAGACTCCCCCTCCTCTGCTCTTACCGGACTCCTCGGTCCTGTCCCAACGCAATAGGGTCCGGTCTGCTAGCTGTACGCTAGCATCGGGAATGTCCGGGTGAAGCCAGGTTTCGGTGATAATCAGCACACAGCACTCACGAACATAGCGATTTGCGGCGAGTAATAGTCTCAGCTCGTCCGTTTTATGCACCAGGGATCTGGCATTGGAGAGGTACAGGCTCGGGAGAGGTGGCTTGTGTGGTTGTTCTCTTAGCCGTAGCATAGCGCCGGACCTGCGCCCCCGCTTCTGCTTCCTCTCTCTCCTCCGCCTGCGCCGCCTCCCAGACCCGACGACAATCCACGGAGAGCCCGGCGGTCTCGCTATGTCGTCAGGGATGTTGTGCGTGTGGTGAAAGTCACCCGAAACAGATAAATGGTGATTATTTCCGATATTCAAAAGCATCTGTCGGGTGTACTGGACGTTCGCATTGCCCATAGTGTACAAAAAAAAAAGAAAAAAGATAGAAAGGAAGGAGAAAAGAGCACTTTGGTGAAGAGCCGTAAGCCGCAGCGTCCTTGCGCGCCGCCATAGGAGGATTACATTACATTATTAGTGCTAGGAGGATTACATTACATTATTAGTGCTAGGAGGATTGCATTACATTATTAGTGCTAGGAGGATTACATTACTTGATTAGTGCTAGGAGGATTACATTACATTATTAGTGCTGGGAGGATTACATTACTTTATTAGTGCTAGGAGGATTACATTACTTTATTAGTGCTAGGAGGATTACATTACATTATTAGTGCTAGGAGGATTGCATTACATTATTAGTGCTAGGAGGATTACATTACATTATTAGTGCTAGGAGGATTACATTACTTTATTAGTGCTAAGAGGATTACATTATTTATTAGTGCTAGGAGGATTACATTGCATAATTAGTGCTAGGAGGATTGCATTACTTTATTAGTGCTAGGTGGATTATATTATTTTATTTTACTGTACTGATGATATGAGGATTCTTTTCTTTTTTTCTTTTTCTTTCTCCTCTACCTCCCTCCCCCTTTCTCATCTTTCTTCCTCCCCCCTTTTCCTCTCTTCCTTCCTCCTTCCTTCCTCCCTTCAGTCTGGTGCTTTCCCACCTCATCCCCTCCTACATCTTCCCTCCCTTACCTCCAACAGCTGCTGCTTATCAACAGAGTCTAACTGGTATAAATAGATTTGATATAAATAGATTTGATATAATTTGTATAAATAGTTTTGAATGCTTCAACAGAGTATAGCTAACTGGCTATATGTTAGCTAACTACAATAGTCTTACTAGCCTACCTGGCTATATGTTAGCTAAGTACAGTAGTCCTACTAGCCTAACTGGCTATCTGTTAGCTAACTACAATAGTCCTACTAGCCTACCTGGCTATCTGTTACCTAACTACAATAGTCCTACGAGCCTAACTGGCTATCTGTTACCTAACTACAGTAGTCCTACGAGCCTAACTGGCTATCTGTTAGCTAACTAATGTAGGCCTACTAGCCTAACTGGCTATCCGTTAGCTAACTACAATAGTCCGACTAGCCAAACTGGCTATCCGTTAGCTTACTACAGTAGTTCTGTTCAGATCGAATATGATGGGGTGATGAGATGGAAAGAAAACTAAAGCTCAAAGCTTATCAAAGATAGAGAGAGGAATGAAACAGGGGGATGAAGAGAGGAATGGACCAGGGGCATGAAGAGAGGAGTGAAACGGGGATTTCCAGTCCACACTCCCAAATACACTCTCCTCCTCCTCCCCCCGTTCCAAACAGACACACAAACTTCACCTCCTTCCCTGTCTCAAACATGCTGCCACCATGAACACACACACTCCTCCTCTTCCCCCCAGTCTCAAACACACACACACACACCCACCCACACCCACACCTCCTCTTCCTCCCCGTCTCAAACACACACACACACACACACACACACACACACACACACACACACACACACACACACACACACACACACACACACACACACACACACACACACACACACACACTCCTTCTCTTCCTCAAACACACACACAGACCCCCCCCCCCCCCGCATGAGGAGTCACTTTACGTGTTGTATTAATAGCTGCTGGTTGAAACACTCCTTCTCTCTCCCTCATTCTTTTCTTTTTGTCTTGCTTTGAGAGGGGGAGTATACTTTCTTCTTTCTTTCTTTTCTTTCTTTCTTTCTTTCTTTCTTTCTTTCATTCTTTCTTTCTTTCTTTCTTTCTTTCTGTACCCTTCCCCTTTATCATGCCACCTTTTCCTGCATTTTATATTGCCCCCCCAAACCTTTTTCTCACTCACTCACTCGCTCACTCACTCACTCGCTCACTCACTCACCCCCCCCCCCCCCCCCCCACTACACACAAACACACTACCTACTCTCCTTCTCTTCCCACCTTTCTCCACCTCTCTACTTACTGCTCTCTCTCTCAACCCCCGCCCCTCCCTTTCCCCTTACCCCTAGGGTGGTCTGTGCCTTAGGTCTACAGAGGTCTGGGGGGGGGGGGGGGCTGTCCTATGAGTTACAGAGCAGAGTCCGTCCTCCGGGGGTGCAGGGGGGGGCGTTGGGGGGGGGGGCATTGGGGGTGTTGGGGGGGGGCGGGTGGTGGTGGCAGGGGGGCTGTCCTATCAGTTACAGAGCAGAGTCCGTCCTCCCTGTCCGTCACTCAGTCCGTCAGTCAGTGTGAGAGAGCTCGTCCTCCCTGGTCCCTCCTTTCCTCAGCTCTCTGTTCTACTGAACGGTACCGATGCCCCTGGCTCTCCTGGTCCCGGGTCTGTGTGTTCTGCTGTCCCGCTGAACGGATCAGAACCCATCGCCACCCGCCCGCCCGCCACCCGCTCCTCTACCCTGAGACACTGGACTTTCTGTTCCCCCTCTTTTTCTCCTCTGTTTTCTTTCTCTCTGCCCCCTCTACCTACCCCAAACACGTTCCGCTCCGATCACACGAGCAACCTTTCCATTCTGAAGAAACAAGCCTTTAACGTTTAGGTGAACGGAAAAAAACCTAGCAGATCCAACCGGGAGCAGCAATGGCGGACAAGCTGGGTGTGTCTGGCGAGGCGCTGGCGGCAGATGCGGGCAGCATCATGGCGCTGCTGGAGCGTGTGGCGGGTATCGTGGACAACGTCCAGGCCTGTCAGAGCCGCATGGAGGAGAGGCAGCTGGAGCTGGAGGCCACAGTGAAGACGGTGCAGGCGGACGTCATCAAACTGACGGTGGACCACACCATCACCTCCTCCACTGTGGACCGCCTGCTGGAGAAGACACGCAAGGTCAGCTGTCACATCAAAGACGTCCGGGTCCGCGTGGAGAACCAGAACCTCAGGGTGAAGAAGGTGGAGGCCACGCAGGCCGACCTGCTGGCCAAGAACAAGTTCCGGGTCGTCATCTACCAGGTAAAGGGTCTCAGCACAAACATAATAATATTAATAATACATATATGATGATGAAGATAAAAGTAACCCTAACCCTAACCCAACCCTAATAATAATCATAATATTAATAATACATATATGACTAAATATGATGATAAAAATAATAGTCATTATAAAAGTAATAAAAGTCAGGTACATAGACTGAAGGCTTAATGTTATCCATATTGAAAGAAACATTTTAGGCTTGCAAGTTATAGATTACATGAATAATAACAATTTAAATATAATGTTCTGAATACAATGAATATAATTCTAACATATAAATAAGGTATGGCTCTAAATCGAGACACGTTAAAGAGTCGTTCTGTAAGTTTGTTACGTGGTGCCTTGAATTAAAACACCCTCAACCCCTTAAGCTCCACAGAGTGGCATCCATTTCTCTACAGCACTGATAACTCAACTTTAAGACTTCATTACAGTCATATGCAGTACTCGTTCAAGAAACCTAAAAAAGAACGTGGTTTGATAAAACAAACGGCAACCACAGAGTTAAACTTTTGAATTAAGTGTTCTATTTGTCGGAGGGACTAAATTAGCAGAGTGTCATGTACTCATTTAAGTTTGCAGCTGCTAGCTTTACGTCGACCTGCTTATTTCAGGACCTGCGTGCGTAGCCCTGAAAGACCGACAGCCAAAGGTTAGATGCTGCCGTGGCAACCGGATTCAGGTCAGGCGGCCATTTTAAATGTGCAAACCTGGGAATAGGGAGAGTGTGGAAAAAGTATAAAATAAAAATAGGCGTTTGAATGCAAGTTAGTGTGCTATGGTTAGACTAAACTAATTCTGTTGAATACTACATAGATATGCTGCTGTTTCACTGAGAAATTCGGTAAAAGGATGTACACTTTTGAACAACCTATACTTGTGCTCTACCTAGCAGAGTGGAGCAGAATAATGGCGGCTACAGGGGTGTGGTTGTCATAGTTATATTCTGTAACATTTGGTTTAACTTGCAACGGCCCTTTGCAGTGACACCATCAGAACTCTCTCCACTTTGCATTCGCTGTGGAGCAAACGCTGTGTCACTTTCAGCCAGAGCACTCAAATAAAAAAAAGGATTTAAACCATTAAATCTCCCCTGTCCAATCAGCGATCTTATTTCTGAGACATGGCACATACCATTCACAACATGTTTGAATTAGAATGTTTTGTGAGTTCCACTTTGCTTAAGAGCTGGAGTATGCGCTGTGCTCACGACTTGGTGTCTGTTTGCGTATCACATTAGTGCAAAGCGTTGAGTTACGTCACGCGCTGAGACAACCTTGGTGGGCCCCACCTTAGTTACGAGATGTTGCATAGTAACAGCCGAAAACAGGAAACTGGACTACAAACTCATCCTTTGAAACAGTCGGTGTGTAAGACTAAAGCTTGAGCTCCCACAGCAGCGGATCCTGTCTAGAAAGGCAGTACTTATGTTGTACAGAGAAAAGTACATAAGCCTTAAATCTGAGGCCTGTTGTCTAGCTTGTTTCACTGAACCAATGGCCGCTCTGTCACTGTCTTCAATACTGTAGACTTGCTTGGTTTCCCTCTTTCCCTCTGAGGTTAAACCAAGACCAGCTAAACTAAAGAGAAAGAGAGAAGACAATAGAGCGAGATTAGGAGAGAGAGAGAGAGAGAGAGAGAGAGAGAGAGAGAGAGAGAGAGAGAGAGAGAGAGAGAGAGAGAGAGAGAGAGAGAGAGAGAAAGAGAGACAAAAAGAGAAAGTTGATCTGTAGTTGTCCTCAATCCAGATTTGATGCTGTTATTCAGATGTTCTTCTCCACCCATTTACCCTCCTACAGCCAGGAGCTGCTTCTTCTCTGGAGGGTCTATGTATTATTTAATAATATTAATAATATTAGTAATGTGTCAATATAGCCCTGACTCTACTTCCCTACACAGAGCAGCTGACAGAATGACGAAGAGAGCAAGAGTAGAGGGTTATTCTGAGAGCGTACCTTCATCTCCTAATATAGTCTCCTCTCCAGAGCTATGCTGGGCTTTGGGGAGGAAGAGTGTCCCTTCATCACAGTCTGGCGTTTAATATGTTTCGTAGAGGTGGTTCAAATAAAACCGTTATTTGTCTGATTGGTTGAAATCAGTAAGTTTAGGGGACAAACATAGATTAGCATTGGTTGAAGATTTTTACATGTAGCTTATTTTGTTAACAGTTCTATTCATCGCATTTAAAACTACAAGCTTGAGAACAAGTGTTTGATCAGGAAAACTAACCCATCAACACTTGATTCCTTTTGTTAAACTAGAAGAGCTGGCTAATCTCCGACGCGTAGCATGCCAAATGACATGCGTGTCGATTTAATTCTGTAATCAATACAGTCAAAGTTTTTTTTTTAAATGTCAAGCGTTCAATATCAGGTGGCAAGCTGTGTTTATGAGGTAATTATAAACCAGTGGTATGATCTTCCAAAACACCTTTACCCACCTAGCTAGCTGCTAACAAGCGGTAATGAAGGGTTTCCTGACGGAGGTCAATAAAACGCTCAATTACTTCAAAAATAATTCCCTCTAGTATATAGTTATTATTTTTTATTTGCTATGGACCCTCCTGTGAGTCTGGAATAAAGTTTGAAAAAAAAATCCCCTCTTCAATTACTTTGGATACCCCTTATCTCCCAAAGACATGTGGTTTAGAAGTTCTGGGAAACACTTTAAATTCACCTGAGCAAAGTGAGACGTTATCGGTCACCATAGAAACGCTCTGGCAGGTTTGCAAGTAAAAATCCTTTCCCTCTAACTCAGGTTGACTCAGAGTACTAGTGGGATACTACCAACTCAGGTCGACTCAGAGAGTACTAGTGGGGTACTACTAACTCAGGTCGACTCAGGGAGTACTTTACTAACTCAGGTCGACTCAGAGTACTAGTGGGGTAACTCAGGTCGACTCAGAGTACTAGTGGGGTACTGCTAACTCAGGTCGACTCAGGGAGTACTAGTGGGGTACTACTAACTCAGGTCGACTCAGAGTACTAGTGGGGTACTGCTAACTCAGGTCGACTCAGAGTACTAGTGGGGTACTGCTAACTCAGGTCGACTCAGGGAGTACTAGTGGGGTACTACTAACTCAGGTCGACTCAGAGTACTAGTGGGGTACTGCTAACTCAGGTCGACTCAGAGTACTAGTGGGGTACTACTAACTCAGGTCGACTCAAGGAGTACTAGTGGGGTACATCACACTGAGCTGCGAGTAGACAAGATAGGCTTTTCTCTGTTGAACCTGAACTGGTAAAACCATATCCACAGCGCAAGCCAATAATATTGGCTACAATATAATATATTATATAGCCTATGCTACGTGAAATTATAAAATTGTTCCCATTCCTATTGACTTAGCCTACATTTTGGCCAGATAGTAAAGTTAATTTATTTACATTTATAAATTCTGTTTGAATTTAATATAACATTGGACATATATCTAAAATGTTAATGCCTGGGTAAAAATACAATAGATATAACCACATTGCCGTTACCTAACCAGCAGCAATATCAGAGACAAGCTGTGATGAGAGGGATCCAGCGATCACCTCTTTGAGTTTGTCACAGTTGGAGCTGCAGCTATGTGTCAGGGATATGTTTAGCATTCTGCAGCCTAACATGATGAGAGTCACCAACAGGTGCTGGTATTAATAGAGTCAGAAATGAAAGAGCTGCACAGTTCAGTTCATCGTCTAGGTAACACGTTCTAGACGATGACATACTGCTCAGCTCAATAAGCAGCTCACATTTTTTAAATTACTTCCAATTTTAATTAATGAGAATATAATTTTAAGATTGTGTCGGTATTACTTGGTCATTATTATGTATGGCACAACCCCAATCGATTAGAGAATGTTCCTGATTACAGAACAATCATAACAACATAGTAATCACAAGTCGTTCAATAGGTAATTATCACAGAGACTTTGAGCAAAACGACTTCAATCAAAATAAGCTATGATGACATGGATTCTCTCTTGTTGAAATGTCTTAAAAGGACCAATGAGGAGACTGTGAGTGGAGGCCATTATCCAATAGCATCAGCAGAAGAAGCAGACATCTTGAAAAGAGGACCTAACAGACAACTCAAATCCTAACAAAAGCTTTAAATACAACTAACCAAGCTATATTAACGACCCACGCTTCTTTTCTTGAGATTTGGAAAGAACACAAACTCTTATATAACTCAAAAGCTTGTACGTTGTTGTTTTTTAAAATGATTATTAATTCAAAAGCTCTGAGCATTAACTATTAAATGATCACGAGTAGCACGATAAGGAAACCCAAGAACATGAATATGTTAATGAAGGTCCCCACAAGGTCTCATCCAATGGTGTTAAGAAAAATAACACAAATTATTGCTGTTCTCGTTGGCTTTGTGAAATATTAAAAAAGAATTGCCGCTGTTGGACGGATATATTTCTATACCACATTTATAAAAGTTAAACATTAAGCAAAAACATTTATAAAAGTGTGCTTTCCTGTCTCTGTAATGCAATGGTACTAAAAGAAAGTTTCTGCTTTTTCAACAAGATCTGCAAAATGTATGTTAATTTCCAATGGCAGCTAATTACTCTAATCTTAAGGGCATCTTTGACAACAAAATAAAACATTGCTTTGGAACTGCAATCCGACTTGTGTTTTTAGTCCAATGTAAAGGCTGATTAGATGATGCGCATGTAGAGTTATATAGTTCATATCTCAGGGCATTATGAAAAATAATACATGTAAACTTATAACATGAAAGAACAAGTAGACTAGTAGTAGCACACACAAAATGGCTGACCCACTGTTAACAAGCCATTCAAGTTTTTTGTACATATTTACTTGATAAAGTTCGTTCAAAATAGTTACACAATTGCAATGTATGTGTTATACACTCGCATTTACAGACATGCCGTAACTAGGCTGCTGTCTGTAACTTAATCTATACAGATTAAGAGCATCTATAAAATATATACATAAGGCCTCCCTTAGGACATTGAGGTGCAGAGGATATTTATATCTCTGGGATGCTGACTGAAGAAAAAGATTCTCATAATAGGGAATCTAGAAACTCTGTATTCCAAAGCTGCTTTAATTTACCATGGCCAATCTTTAGCAATGAGCTGCAGGGTTCAAATATAAATAACTCATTACTTTTGCAGGGTTCAAATATAAAATAACTTATTACTTTTGCAGGGTTCAAATATAAAATAACTCATTACTTTTGCAGGGGTCAAATAAGCCCTTTGTTCTCCAACAGAAAACATTGCAGTTGCAGGCATTGCATGTGAAAACAGAGTGAACTGAGGAAATTACAGAAACAAGCTTTTCGATTTTGGCCCGTGCATGATTCTATTATTATTATTATTATTATTATTATTATTATTATTATTATATTAATAATAATAAAACGTGTTTTTCTTTGCAGGGTGAGCAGGAAGTTCCCGCCGTAGCTGCAGCTAAGGAGCCCAAAGAGGGCGGGGCTGAGGGCGGAGCCAGCGCCCCCGCTAAGGCGGAGATAGAACCCGACAAATTTGAGCTCCCGCCCGAGTCCGACGACGAATACATGGTGGTGGAGGAGGCGGAGTCAGCAGCCGCACGCACCAAGAAGGCGGGGCTTACACGCATCGAGAGCTTCAAGGCCACGTTCTCCCGGGAGAACATGACCAAGACCCGCGACAACCTGGGTTCAAAGGTCGGCAAGTTAGGGGAGCGTATCGTCTCCACCGAGCGGCGCGAGAAGATCCGCCAGTCGGGCGAGAGGCTGAAACACTCCGGGGAGAGGCTGAAGGAGTCCATCGCTAAAAGCGTCCCGGCCAAGCTCAACCTGAAGAAGGAGAGGACGGTGGCGGAGGGCCAAGAGGGGGCAGAGGGCGCCACGGAGGGATCAGCACCCGTACCTCCTCCTAAAGGTCGTAAGACCACCCCCGACCCCGAGCCAGCCTACACCGAGGTCGCTAAGGAGGCCGCTGACGAAGGGAAAGCAGAGGAGGCTGAGGTGCCCATGTACGACATGAAGCAGCTGTCGTAAAAACACACGGCGCCATGACAACCGGCAGCCATCTTGGTTTCTGTTGGGACTATTAAAAGACAGTGAAAATTGGGAAAGTATTTTAGTTCTCTTTTGGTCGTCACCATCATGGCCATTCTGCAACAAACACGGAAGCTGAAGTGATTCTCTCATGGAAAAATGGAAGCAAAAGAAAAGTTGGTTAAAGGTGAAAATGACAAATGAGAAAATGGGCCAGTTTAGGATCCAATCAAAAAATTTTTTGTTGAAAGACAAATCATCGCTGACAAGAAAACATAGTAAAAACATTCATGTGAGAACGTGAATGCATCTGGAGTTTCTAAAGAGGATTTTTATCTACAGTAGTCTCGTTTTTGTTTTTGTTTCTATCAATCCAAGATTCTGGATTATACAAAAACAATTAAACTGACAGAGAAAGGCGTACAGCAAGTGAGAAAGATCGGAACTTTTTATCATAGCCAATTTTCAACATAGTTATTATATATATAAAATGATTGTTTGTCAGTTGTCTTGCATGTTTAAAAGTTTATGGAACGTTGGAGCGATTGTGTTAAGTTCTTGTTGGAGTTCAAAAATGTTTGGTTTCACAACAATTAAATAATAAAAACAGAAAAACAGGCTAAGTTCAAGGGTCAATGGAATGAGCAGGACATTAAATAACGGAAAGTTTGATTATTTACAGACGAAACTTACAAGTGATGAAGGGAATATATCAGAGGACAACTAACAATGAAGGAGTCAAAGGCCTAACTGTTGCTGTGTTGGGAATCACACACTATGCGTCCTTAACATACCAAATATGCTGGGGAATTTGTTCCTATTTAATATGTTAAGTTTGCATAGTAGGCGATTCCCAACACAGCTTTTGGTCTTAGTAGTAATGTCAATCAGCAGGTCTCTGACAGGCCGATAGACACCACAGCAAAAAGAGGACATATTTTTGTGGGACTTTTATTTCTGTGCTAACAAAGAAAATAAACTACCTTTTAAAAGACCAGTTGAAATAAATACATTGATAGGATTAGAAGTTTGACATAATAATCTTTAAAGTTTTTAAATTAGTTTTGTTTCCTTATAGTGTTTTTGCATGATGGTAGGGGAGGGATATTGAACCAGTGTAGGATATTACCATTGCCCAGTATAGGATATTACCATTACTGCCTTTTTATTTGGTGCTGATATATTTGATATATATTTCTAACGGACGTTGGCCTCTTATAGATGTTGGGTTATGATGTTGCTGCATGTGTCTGACAAAGGCTCAATGCTGCATGTGTCTGACAAAGGCTCAATGCTGCATGTCTCTGACAAAGGCTCAATGCTGCATTGGCTTAGAATGTCATATGACTCATTCATTACCTTGTCACATAATGCTGTTTTAATGATCCAGTCCAGAATCAAAGGTCACCTTAAGACAGCTAACAGGTAAATACATTATTATCCAGTCCAGAATCAAAGGTCACCTTAAGACAGCTAATAGGTTAACAGAAAATGGTTCAAAAAGAAAAACAAGAAAATAATGAATTGCATTTTGTATTTTATTGATGTTACCAGGCTATCTGCTATTACAGACTACAGTACACTACTCACATTACCATTAGGGGTGCAAAGCTATATATGTGACAGTGTGGATTTAAACAGATTTCAGCTCTTTCTTATCACAAACTGTTGGTATGTAGTCTATGGCACTTTAACACAGAGGCTGCGGTGATGAAAATACACTACTCCTCTCACTGTAATTTTCTGATATCGTTTTTTGAAAGAAATACATTTAATAAAGATGGTAACTCTGTAAATTCGTCTCAAAAGTTGGGAAGAGTCATTATATCAAATATAAAAAAAAAAACTACTGGAAAAAAAGCGACTGATTTAGGCTTTAAGCATCTGAATGGCCGTTATAGACAACAATTCTTAACTATCAAAATCATTAGCTACTGTTGCATGGAAGATAAATACAATGAAGAGAACGCTTGTTCCTAGTTACACATTTTATTAACATACACTGTGCTGTTCCCTTCCCATGATTATCTGTTAGATCTCAACTTTTGCACCTCCCTAGGAGTAACACACACACACACACACACACACACACACACCCACACACACCCACACACACACACACACACACACACTCACACACACACAGGTGCCCACACACACACACACCCACACACACACACAGACCCACACACACACCCCCTCCCTGGTGCTATTTGCAGTCACAGAGCAGGGCCACGCCCCGTAGGGTCCAGTGGTCTGGGGGCCGGCTGGTGCGGAGCAGCAGGGTGAAGATGAAGGTGAGGTCTGTGCGGCGGGGTTTCTTGTAGACGGGGCAGGGGTACAGGCTGACCGCCCCCTGCTGCCC
>JAPMUY010010340.1:62500-67500 GCA_026901105.3 Galaxias olidus
AGGGGAGAGGAGAGGAAGGGAGGGGAGAGGAGAGGAGGGGAGGAGAGAGGAGAGGGGAGGAGAATGGGAGGGTGAGGCAGGGGTAATATAAAGTGTGAGGAGGAGAGAGGGGATGCAGGAGAAAGGAGGAGGAGGGGAAGGCAGAAGACGGAGATTAGAAGGTGAGAGAGAGAAGGTGCGGGAGAGAGAGGGGGAGGGAGAGAGAGAGAGAGCGATAGTATGATGACTCAGCAATAAAAGATGATCCAGCTGAAAATATGGCGTGTGTGTAGCTCAGTCAAACGCACACACACACACACACACACACACACACACACACACACACACACACAGCTCAGCGTGTAGCTCAGTCACACACACACACACACACACACACACAGCTCAGTCACACACACACCCATACACACACAGCTCAGCGTGTAGCTCAGTCACACACATACACACAGCTCAGCGGCACACACTGTGTAGCTCGATCAGCTGCGTTAGCGTTCTGAAGCACTGACCATCGATGGCCAGTTTGAGGTCAGTGAGTGTGCTCCTCACGATGCTGATGATTCGCTGCATGCGGTCCAGTTCCTGTCTGAGGAAGATGTTCATCGGCTGGAGCTGGCCCATTTTCTTTAGCTGAGCTCTGACCTAGAAACGTATCAAAAAATAATGATTGGTTTTTCAAAATGGTTATCCATACACGGAAAAATGTTTTAATGTTTTTTGTCTAAGCAATAATAAATACATTAGTTCATACAGTAGTGCACAGCTGGATTGGCTACCTCATGGGGAATGTAGTCAGCTGGTAGTTTCTCCAGCATCTCATTGGCCAGCCTCTGAACAGCAGCTTCCCTGGTCTCCCCCGCCCCGCCCCCGCTGTCTTTTGGTTGGATGTTGATGATAGTGGACAGCGTCTCATTGGCCAGGTTGGTCTGGTAGGTGATGTCAGCGTTGGGGTGAAGCCCAAACACCTAGTGAGAGAAAGCGAAACAACAGGAAGTGAACATCCAATCACAATCCTACACCATGGTGGAGATTCAGAATCACCAATGTAACATCTGAACGTCACTTTGCATGGAAATGAAAATGACCGTAATGAAATGGAGCCGTTAATACACACTGTTTAGGTGGAATCCAGAGAGAGATATCTGTAGATAGTTATAAAGTACAACAGGTGAGTAGAATCTAATGTTGTGAAATCTGATCTGAGGTCAGTCTTAGATCAGGTGAGCCCTTACCTCAGGTGAGTCTTACCACAGGTGAGTCTTACCACAGGTGAGCCTTTACCTTTGGTCAGTCTTAGTCCAGGTAAAGCTTACCTCAGGTGAGTCTTAGTCCAGGTAAACCTTAC
Organism: Galaxias olidus; assembly: GCA_026901105.3. NCBI lineage: Eukaryota > Metazoa > Chordata > Actinopteri > Galaxiiformes > Galaxiidae > Galaxias > Galaxias olidus. Next base: position 63,840 of record JAPMUY010010340.1, read on the forward strand.
CTCAGGTGAGTCTTAGCTCGGGTAAGCCCTTACCTCAGGTCAGTCTTACCTCAGGTGAGTCTTAGTCCAGGTAAACCTTACCTCAGGTCAGTCTTACCTCAGGTGAGTCTTCGACCAGGTAAACCTTACCTCAGGTCAGTCTTACCTCAGGTGAGTCTTAGACCAGGTAAACCTTACCTCAGGTCAGTCTTACCTCAGGTGAGTCTTAGACCAGGTAAACCTTACCTCAGGTCAGTCTTACCTCAGCTGAGTCTTAGTCCAGGTGAGCCCTTACCTCAGGTAAACCGTACCTCAGGTGAGTCTTAGTCCAGGTGAGCCCTTACCTCAGGTGAGTCGACCACGGGCAGAGCCTCTATGTGGGCCAGGTAGTCCTGGACAGTCTTGGCGCGGGTCGGGACGGTGTAGCCCTTGTAGAAGCAGAACTTTTCTCCGAACGTGTTCTCGCTGAACCAGACACGTGTGAAGGTGTTCAGCAGGTGTTTGTCCAGGTCGTCAGTGACACGGCCGCCATACTGCACCTCACCTAGGGGGGCGGGGCCAAAACACAATGCATAATACTGCACCTGACCTAGGGGGGCGGGGCCAAAACACATGGCATAATACTGCACCTGACCTAGAGGGGCGGGGCCAAAACACATGGCATAATACTACACCTCACCTAGGGGGGCGGGGCCAAAACACAATGCATAATACTGCACCTGACCTAGGGGGGCGGGGCCAAAACACATGGCATAATACTGCACCTGACCTAGGGGGGCGGGGCCAAAACACATGGCATAATACTGCACCTCACCTAGGGGGGCGGGGCCAAAACACATGGCATAATTCTGCACCTCACCTAGGGGGGCGGGGCCAAAACACATGGCATAATACTGCACCTGACATAGGGGGGCGGGGCCAAAACACAATGCATAAAACTGCACCACACCAAGGGGGGCGGGGCCAAAACACATGGCATAATACTGCACCTCACCTAGGGGGGCGGGGCCAAAACACAATGCATAATACTGCACCTCACCTAGGGGGGCGGGGCCAAAACACATGGCATAATACTGCACCTCACCTAGGGGGGCGGGGCCAAAACACATGGCATAATACTGCACCTCACCTAGGGGGGCGGGGCCAAAACACATGGCATAATACTGCACCTGACCTAGGGGGGCGGGGCCAAAACACAATACATAATACTGCACGTGTGAAGGTGTTCAGCAGGTGTTTGTCCAGGTCGTCATGTATAAATTTTCATACTTTGAAAACAAAGTATAAAACACATTTCATAATAATTCTAATACATAGTACATTTTTGAATGAAATGTCTGCACCTAGCATGTAGCAAAGGCAGCTAACCTAGCATATAGCTCACTTAGCATACAGCGCTGATAGCTCACTTAGTATGTAGCACAGACTGGTCACCTAGCATGTGTCACAGACAGCTCACTTCGCATGAAGCACAGACAGCTAACCAACAGCTAACCTAGCATGTGTCACAGACCGCTCACCTAGCATGTGTCACAGACCGCTCACCTAGCATGTGTCACAGACCGCTCACCTAGCATGTAACACAGACAGCTCACCTAGCATGTAACACAGACCGCTCACCTAGCATGTGTCACAGACAGCTCACTTCGCATGAAGCACAGACAGCTAACCAACAGCTAACCTAGCAGGTAGCACAGACAGCTAACCTAGCAGGTAGCACAGACAGCTAACCTAGCATGTGTCACAGACCGCTCACCTAGCATGTAACACAGACCGCTCACCTAGCATGTAGCGCACACAGCTCCAGTTGACCCCTCGTTTGGCGTCCAGGTCGTCAAGGTGATTCTGAACAAACTGCATGCTGGAGGTGAAGTCTGCCTGGTTGAACTCGTAAGGGATGTTCCAGCCCAGAGGACCAAACTTACGGCGCTCCTAGCGGGAGAGAAGATATCCACATTTTCTTAGAAAGGAGGTCTGTCTGTTACGTACATTCGTAGTAGTTTTGTACCAGAAAAGTGGTGTTTGGGACGGCCACTGCGTACAGCAGAGGTTATGTTAGTTGTAGTTTTTTTTACCACAACAGTAGAGTGGAGGAGGGTCACAGCATACAGCTGAGGTCATGGTAGTTGTAGTTCTTTACCTGAACAATCGTGTGGAGGAAGGCCACAGCTTACAATAGAGGTTATGGTAGTTGTAGTTCTTTACCTGAACAGTCGTGTGGAGGAAGGCCACTGCATACAGCAGAGGTTTCCACTGCGGCAGGTTGGTGATTTCCAGCTGCTCCTGAGTCACTCCACTATAGGTCCTCTTCAGACCTGCCTTCATCCCTGGACACCACAACAACAACAACAACAGCAACTATAAACACAACAAATGTTACACCATTTACCACAATAACAGTTGGTATTGGGTATATGGTGCTTTTTCAATTGACTGAAGTACAAACTTTAAATAGAAATATATGCAGAATATATAACATTGAATATACATCAATGATAAAAAAATACAGAAAACTGCAGAAGGTTTAATTAAATGGATGGCTGATTCAATTAAATATATGGGAAGCAAATTTTAAATGAATGAATGAATGAAAGAATGAATGAATGACCGAGTAACTGACAGACTCACTGAGTGGCTGAGTGAGTAACTGACTGACTGACTGAGTAACTGAGTGATTGACTGACTGACTGAGTGACTGACTGACTGACTGACTGACTGAGTGGCTGGCTGAGTAACTGACTGACTGACTAACTGACTGACCTACTGACAGACTGAGTAACTGACAGACTGACTGACTGACTGACTGACTGACAGACTCACTGAGTAACTGACTGACTGACTGACTGAGTGACCCAGTGACTGGGCTATACTGGAGCAGGGAGCAGCAGGGCTTGGCCACCTTGTGGAGGTTCGTTGGTGAACTTGATGGAGGACTGGAGGAAGGAGATGGGGAATCGTGGATGAACCTCAGTGGTCAGCCACACACGGAAGCCCTCGTGCACGCCCTCCGTCGCCGCGGTAACCGTCTCCAGGAGCTCCTCCAGGAAGCCCAGCTCTAGATGACAGTTCTGGAGGAGGAGCCAACCGCCGTCCGTCATGCTGTTGGCCAATAGCCTGCGAGCGTGCACTTCCTGGCCTTGCCCCATGGAGATGGGCCTGCACGGCGCCCCCTACAGGCAGATACACCACCTTTATATTCCTCACCACCTTGTGGTAAAGATACAGTGTCATATTCCTCATCAGAGCCATCATGCATGCAATTGATTTGAGGGGGCAAAGCTTAACAACTTTACTATATTATCTATAAAAAAGTGGTAGGTTAACAAGATTTTGCTACCTACAAATGTGAGCCCTGACAAATATACGTATACTATGGATTTGATTTGAAATAATTGAGGGGGCACAACACCTCTGTTCATTATCATGTTGGTAAATATAGAATATTGTTTATCAACCAACAGTTCGGTACAAAGTACAGTATAATATTGATAATTTATTTAGCATATTTAAAGTATGAATTATTATGAGTTGGTTTAGTGAAAGGTATAAATGTTAATCATAACGTTGGCATAGTAACAGTATAACGTAAGTCATCAGGTTGACAAAGTAACAGTAGTATGTTAATCATCAGGTTGGCATAGTAACAGTATAATTTTAATCATCAGGTTGGCATAGTAACAGT
>JAPMUY010010340.1:85000-87500 GCA_026901105.3 Galaxias olidus
GGTTAGGGTTAGGGTTAGTCAGGTAAATAGTGTTAGGGTTAGGTTAGGGTTAGGGTTAGTCAGGTAAATAGTGTTAGGGTTAGGTTAGGGTTAGGTTTAGTCAGGTAAATAATGTTAGGGTTAGGGTTAGTCAGGTAAACAGTGTGTGTGTGTGTTTGCCAGGGACCTGTTCTGCTGCATGGGCCTTAACGGTGACCTCCTGCAGTACCCCGTCCGCCCTCTGGGAGGCCCCCTCCAACTCCTGCTCCTTCACGGCCAGCTCTTTAGACAGCTGGCTCACTGACTGCTCCGCCTCCATCAGCTTAGACAGGCCTGCACACATTATACACACTGACTGCTCCGCCTCCATCAGCTTAGACAGACCTGCACACATTATAGACACTGACTGCTCCGCCTCCATCAGCTTAGACAGGCCTGCACACATTATACACACTGACTGCTCCGCCTCCATCAGCTTAGACAGACCTGCACACATTATACACACTGACTGCTCCGCCTCCATCAGCTTAGACAGGCCTGCACACATTATAGACACTGACTGCTCCGCCTCCATCAGCTGCTCCGCCTCCATCAGCTTAGACAGGCCTGCACACATTACACACACTGACTGCTCCGCCTCCATCAGCTTAGACAGGCCTGCACACATTATACACACTGACTGCTCCGCCTCCATCAGCTTAGACAGGCCTGCACACATTATACACACTTCAATATATAGGCTTGAGTTTATCTGTAGTACCATTACTACAATACACTGTAAATTCCTCCTGTTTTAAATTAAACCAGTTATATTTATTTGTGTTTATCTGTTGTACCATTACTACAATATAGTTCCAGTTGAAGTAGTCTTAATTATCCCTGAGGGGCAATTTGGTATAGTACACTGTAATATTCCTCCTGTTTTAACATTAAACCAGATATATTTATAGTTTTAGCTGTTTTAACATTAAACCAGTTATATTTATAGTTTTAGCTGTTTTAACATTAAACCAGCAATATTTATAGTTTTAGCTGTTTTAACATTAAACCAGCCATATTTATAGTTTTAGCTGTTTTAACATTAAACCAGTTACATTTATAGTTTTAGCTGTTTTAACATTAAACCAGTTATATTTATAGTTTTAGCTGATGAAATGCTCCTACCTGTGTTAACATGGTACGAGGCTAAGGTGTGTCTCACCTGTTTTCATGCGCTCCGCCAGCAGGCCCACCTGAGCGATCTTCTCGGAGTAGATGATCTTGTAGCCCTCGATGAAGGACAGGTAGGACTTGGGCGTGACGTACGTCAGACGTCGAAACCTCTGGAAGTACTCCACGCACCGCTCCGCCACCAGGTCCTGGAAGCTCCCCATGGCCACCACCACGCTGCCGCGCACTTCCTGTGAGCAGCGGAAGTCCCCGTAGCGGGACAGGAAGTGATGCGCCACGGCGGTGAGGGCGTCCCTCGGCCAGCGCTGGAACCAGTCGATGGTGCATCCTGAGATGAGGCCGGGGAACTTGAGCGCCCGCGAGCGGAAACGCTCCCCCACGGGGGAGAAACACAGCACCACGTGGAGGTTACTGCGCACGCGGGACAGGAAGTAGTCGTACAGGTTCTCAGGGGTCGGAGGTCGCCGCGGGTGCTGGCGTTTGAGGGCGGGGATCAAGTCCTGGGTGATCTCGTCAACTTCGTCACGAGCGAACAGGTTGGAGACCTCGCCGCTGGCCAGAACGTTGTTCATGTACTCTGAGGACAGAGAAGAGAATATCATCTTCATCACCTTCTTCCTCATCATCAAACATATACTCTGAGGAGAGAGAAGATAGTATCTTCCTCATCATAAAACATATACTCTGAGGAGAGAGAAGATAGCATCTTCCTCATCATAAAACATATACTCTGAGGAGAGAGAAGATAGTATCTTCCTCATCATCAAACATACACTCTGAGGACAGAGAAGGGATTCGTCATCGTCAGAAAGGTTGGAGACCTCGCCGCTAGCCAGGTCCATGAAGAGGAAGGTGACTCTTTATGAGTGAGTGTGTGTGTGTGTGTGCATCATCATCATCATTATCTCTCAGGAAGGTGACTCCTTATGAGTGTGTGTGAGTGTGCATCATCCTCATCATTATCACTGAGGTGTGTGTGTGTGTGTGTGTGTGTGTATCATCATCATCATCATCATTATCACTGAAGGAGGTGACTCCGTGTGTGTGTGTGTATGTGTGTCATCATCATCAACATTACCGAGGAAGGCTTCGTCTTTGATGTCGTTGTCGGTGAAGAGGAAGGTGACTCCTTTCCCCTGCTGGCCTGTCAGACGATACAGAGTCTTCAGATCCTCCAGGAGATTACCACAGTTATACGTCCTACACAGGGGGGGGGGGTGAGAAAGAGAGAGGGAGAGAGAGAGAGAGAAAGAGAGGGAAAGAGAGAGAGGGAGAGAGAGAGAGAGAGAGAGAGAGAGAGAGAGAGAAAGGGAGGGAGAGAGAGAGAGAGAGAGAGAGAGAGGGAGAGAGA
>JAPMUY010010340.1:92500-98065 GCA_026901105.3 Galaxias olidus
TTCTCCCATCTGGTCATCTCCGTTGGTATCTCTCCCCCGGTCTCTCCGCCTGGTCTATCTTTTTCTCCACCTGGTCTCTCCTATGGTCTCTCCCCGGTCTCTCTCTTTCTCCCCCTGGTCTCTCTCTTTCTCCCCCTGGTCTCCCTCTGTCTCCCCCTGGTCTCTCTCTGTCTCCCCCTGGTCTCTCTCTGTCTCCCCCTGGTCTCCCTCTGTCTCTCCCCGGTCTCTCTCTGTCTCTACCTGGTCTCCCCACTCGTTGATGATGGGCATGTTGATGTCGTCTATGAACACGGTCATCTTGCGTCCGGCGGGCGGTCCGTAGGTGGTGCCCATGCGTTTGTCCACGTAGCTCTCCACTGTGCGCTGGAACATGGAGGGCAGCGTGGCCGACGAGAAGTTCACGCTCTTACTCAGGTGCACTTCCGGGTCAAATTTACCCGTGTAGCCCTGCGCAGAGGAAACACCAATATCACTTCTGGGTCAAACGAACTGGGTGTACCGGATTACTGTGTACTTATGTTCATTAATATTAGTAGTGTCTAGCCTATATTAACATATAAACTTTCTTAACATCTATGCTGATTAATATTAGTAGTATCTGGCCTATATTAACATATTAACTTTCATAACATCCATGCTGATTAATATTAGTAGAGCCTACAGGTATATTAACATATTGACTTTCATGACATCTGTGTTGATTAAAATTAGCAGAGCCAATATTAACATACTGACTTTCATAACATCTATGTTGATTAATATTTGTAGTATCTGGTCTATATTAACATATTGACTTTCATAACATCTCTGCTGATTAAAATTAGAAGTATCTGACCTGCTCTCCTTCTCTGCTTTCCTCCTTCCTCTTCCCTCCCTCCCTCCCTCCCTCCCTCCCTTCCATCCTTCCTTCCTTCCTTCCTTCCTTCCTTCCTTCCTTCCTTCCTTCCTTCCTTCCTTCCTTCCCTCCTTGTCCTCTACTCTACTCTACTCTACTCTACTCTACTCTACTCTACTCTACTCCTTCACCTTGATCATGACGGTCTTGGCAGTTCCCTGCTCTCCGATCAGTAGAACTGCTTTGCCCTGTTTCATGATGGTCTGCATCAGGAAGTCTGTCCTGACGTTGTCTACGTTGGGGACCAAGATGGACGAGTAGTCTGGGACCTCGTCTTTAGGGTACAAATACTCTGGTACCTAAAACAAGACAGTCTTTAGAGTATCTGTACTCTGGTACCTAAAACAAGACAATCTTAAGAGTAGAAATACTCTGGTACCTAAAAAAAGACATTGTTTAGAGTATCTGTACTCTGTTACCTAAAACAGGACAGTCTTTACAGTATTTGTATTCTGTTACCTAAAACAAGACACTCTTTAGAGTAAATGTACTCCCGTACCTAAAACAATACATTCTCTAGAGTAGAAATACTCTGGTACCTAAAGACATTCTTTAAAGTATCTGTACTCTGGTACCTAAAGACAGTCTTTAGAGTATCTGTACTCTGGTACCTAAAACAAGACAATCTTTAGAGTAGAAATACTCTGGCACCTAAAACAAGACAGTCTTTAGAGTATTTGTACTTTGGTACCTAAAACAAGACAGTCTTTATAGTATTTGTACTCTGGTACCTAAAACAAGACAGTCTCTAGAGTATTTGTACTTTGGTACCTAAAACAAGTACAGTATGGGGGTATTTAGTATTATATATAATAGTCTCTGGTCTACAGCAACCATCCTACACATGAACATTTAGGACAGTGGTTCTCCACCTTTTTCTGTCACTGTACCCCCAATCAAAGTTTAACCAGCCCCCTTAGAGGCATTGTCATTGTCTCTGCAAGTATGGAGTTTGTCTTTAAATGTGAATAACTATCTACTCTTGTCCTTATATGTAAATAACTATCCACCTTCTCAGACCAGTGCTGCCACTGTCCCTGCTCGTTGACGGTGAACTCAAAGATGTTCTGCTCATGCTGCGTGATTGGCAGATCCAAAGAGGAGGTCTGGCCCTTTAAGAAGGCCTCCATCTTGGATCTGTCCTCCAGCTCCAGCAGGGCGCCTAGCGACCACATGAGGGCGAAGACGAAGAGGCGGCTGACGTCGCCCTGAGCAGACTTACTGTCCTCCGCCATTGCCGGGGGGAGCAGTCCCTGGACACGGGACACACAAAGCAGACCTTAATGAAACACTGTTGGCTCATATCAGGATGAAATGTGCTCCCTTACCGGTTCAGACACAAACACCTTGAGTCATCATCATATAAATGCATTTATTTACCATCTACTGGCAAGTGTGTGTGTGTGTGTGTGTGTGTGTGAGTGCACGTGTGTGTATGTGTGTATGTGTGTGTGTCTGTGTGTGTGTGTGTGTGTGTGTGTGTGTTAATCTCACACACCTGCAGCAGGTCAATGGTCTGTTTGATGTACATGCATTCCAAAACCTGCATCTTAGGAGACATGGTGGTGGAGATGAAGTTTAAAAGGTCCTGTAGAGTAAAACAGAGGGAAAGGTTAACAGGAAGTCACACTCTTGCTGCTTCATCAATCATAAATGTGAAAACTATGTGTATAAATTGTGTCTGTGACAGAAAGTGTGTGTGTGTGTGTGTGTGTGTGTGTACCTGGTATGTGCTGGTGAAGCAGTCGTGCAGCGTGCTAGCCTGGCTCTGGGGCAGTGTGTGTGTGTGTGTGTGTGTGTGTACCTGGTAGCAGCTGGTGAAGCAGTCGTGCAGCGTGCTAGCCTGGCTCTGGGGCAGTGTGTGTGTGTGTGTGTGTGTGTGTGTGTGTACCTGGTAGCAGCTGTTGAAGCAGTCATGCAGCGTGCTAGCCTGGCTCTGGGGCAGTGTGTGTGTGTGTGTGTGTACCTGGTAGCAGCTGTTGAAGCAGTCATGCAGCGTGCTAGCCTGGCTCTGGGCCAGTGTGTGTGTGTGTGTGTGTACCTGGTAGCAGCTGTTGAAGCAGTCATGCAGCGTGCTAGCCTGGCTCTGGGGCAGTGTGTGTGTGTGTGTGTGTGTGTGTGTGTGTACCTGGTAGCAGCTGTTGAAGCAGTCATGCAGCGTGCTAGCCTGGCTCTGGGGCAGGGTTTGGAGCCAGGCCTGCAGGATGGGGCTCCAGCCCAGCACCGAGGAGCTCATGAAGACCATCCCGTTACGAGACACCGTGGCTGGGGAGGCGTTGTCGATGTTGTGGGGCTCAAACACCACCTGGATAGAAAGAAAACTACTGTTAGATATTAGAAGTGTTTACTTCAGTCATTAAAACAGATATTAGACGATATGTTATGCTATTTAAAACACTTCACATTGGTCATGCATTTAACAATTTTACTTAATAGTCTTTATAACTGAATAAAGAATTAAGATTCCAGTAGTTTGGAGGATGACCTGGTGTCTGTAGTTCACCTGGTGTCTGTAGTTTACCTGGTGTCAGGAGATCACCTGGAGTCTGTAGCTAACATCGTGTCTGTAGTTCACTTAGTGTCAGTAGTTCACTTTGCGTCTGTAGTTCACCTAGTGTCTATAGCTCACCTGGTGTATATAACGCACCTGGTTTATGTAGCTCACCTGGTATCTATAGATCACCTGGTGTCTGTAGATCACCTGGTGTCAGTAGATCACCTGGTGTCTGTAGATCACCTGGTGTCAGTAGATCACCTGGTATCTATAGATCACCTGGTGTCAGTAGATCACCTGGTGTCTGTAGATCACCTGGTGTCTGTAGATCACCTGGTGTCAGTAGATCACCTGGTGTCTGTAGATCACCTGGTGTCAGTAGATCACCTGGTGTCAGTAGATCACCTGGTGTCTGTAGATCACCTGGTGTGTGTGGCTCACCTGGTGTCAGTAGATCACCTGGTGTGTGTGGCTCACCTTGCAGCTGGGCGCCATGGGGATGCGGTCTCCGTTGGCCAGCGTCAGCGTCTTGTTGTCGTCCAGAACAGAGTTGAGATTCTCAATCCAGATGGCGTCCACTGGGCCGTCCAGAACGATCCACACGTGCTCCCCCTGAGGAGAGGAGGAAACAGGGGAGGAGAGGGGAGGAGGAAACAGGGAGGAGGAGAGGAGAGGAGGAAACAGGGAGGAGGAGAGAGGAGAGGAAACAGGGGGAGGAGAGGGGAGAGGGGGAAACGGGGGGAGGAGAGGAGAGGAGGAAACAGGGAGGAGGAGAGGGGAGGAGGAACCAGGGAGGAGGAGAGGAGAGGAGAGGAAGAAACAGGGGAAGGAGAGGGGAGAGGGGGAAACAGGGGAAGGAGAGGGGAGAGGAGGAAACAGGGCGAGGCAGAGAGGAGAGAGAATGAAACGGAGGAGGAGGAGAGGGAGAGGGAAACAGGGGAGGAGGAGAGAGGAGAGGAGGAAACAGGGGAGGAGAGGGGAGAGGGGGAAACAGGGGAGGCAGAGAGGAGAGGGAGGAAACAGGGGAGGCAGAGAGAGAGGAGGAAACAGGGGAAGGAGAGGGGAGAGGAGGAAACAGGGGAGGCAGAGAGGAGAGGAGGAAACAGGGGAAGGAGAGGGGAGAGGGGGAAACAGGGAGGAGGAGGGGAGAGGAGGAAACAGGGAGGAGGAGAGGAGGAAACAGGGGAGGAGAGGAGAGGAGGAAACAGGGAGGAGGAGAGAGAGGAGAGGAGGAAACAGGGGGAGGAGGAGAGAGGAGAGGAGGAAACAGGGGAGGCAGAGAGGAGAGGAGGAAACAGGGGAAGGAGAGGGGAGAGGGGGAAACAGGGAGGAGGAGGGGAGAGGAGGAAACAGGGAGGAGGAGAGGAGGAAACAGGGGAGGAGGAGAGGAGAGGAGGAAACAGGGGAGGCAGAGAGGAGAGGAGGAAACAGGGGGAGGAGAGGGGAGAGAGAATGAAACGGGGGAGGAGGAGAGGGGAGAGGGGGAAACGGGGGGAGGCAGAGAGGAGAGGAGGAAACAGGGGAGGCAGAGAGGAGAGGAGGAAACAGGGGAAGGAGAGGGGAGAGGAGGAAACAGGGGAGGCAGAGAGGAGAGGAGGAAACAGGGGAAGGAGAGGGGAGAGGGGGAAACAGTGGGAGGAGGAGAGGGGAGAGAGAGGGGGGAGGAGGAGAGGGGTGAGAGAGGGGGGAGAGGATGAACAAATGAACAATACAGGCTGTGTATTTTACATCATAAATTACACTTTACAAGATATACATTATTATTATAAACACAATATTGGTCACAGCTGAAACACACACACACACAAACACACCCAAACACACGCACGCACGCACACACACACGGACACACACACACACACACGCACACACACACACGCACACAGACACGCACACACACTCCCAGGTTAAAGTCTACCTTCTTGGCTTTGAGGGTCTTCCTCCAGAGCGTGGAGAAGATACCGTCGGTCCAGTCGTTGGTGGCCACATCCAGGGTGCCAAACATCTGGGAGGCGGTGATGGCTTTGGGGTTCATCCTCATCTCGCGGTGGGGCTGTCCGCAGTCAGCCAGGGCACGCATCAACGTGTGGATACAGGTGGTCTTCCCGGCCCCGCTGGGGCCCAGAGCCATCATACCTGCAGGGGGAGGACACGTTAACACACACTAAGACACACA
>JAPMUY010010341.1:0-5000 GCA_026901105.3 Galaxias olidus
ACCAGCCTGTCCTGCCGCTCATCTTTGTGTGGCAGGAGAGAGGCCGCTGATAGAAGCAGCAGGGGGCCGGGGGGGGGCCGGGGGGCCGGGGAGGGGGCTGTGCTTTCTGCATTCAGTGGCAAGGCCGCTAGCCAGGGAGCAGAGAGAGAGCTCTGAGGAGGCTGGGTCAGAGAGAGGAGAAAGAGAGATGTGAGGGAGACGACGGAGGTCCTGTCTGTGGGTGCTGGTTAACCATGGAAGCATCTCTAAAAAACACACAGCGAGAAACAATGTATTCACACACACACACACACACACACACACACACACACACACACACACACACACGTTCACTCACACATCCTGGAGAGAGCACATCAGTCCTGAAGAAGCCACTGCTTTCTGTGAGAGAGTGAGTGGGTGGGTGAGTTTTCTTAGTGAGTGAGTGAGGTGAGAGTGAGTGAGTTTGTGTCTTAGTGAGTGAGTGAGTGAGTGAGTGAGTGAGTGTGTGTTTGACTTTCTTGGTGAGTGAGTTGAGTGAGTTTGTTTCTTAGTGAGTGAGTGAGTGAGTGAGTGAGTTTGTTTCTTAGTGAGTGAGTGAGTGAGTTTGTTTCTTAGTGAGTGAGTGAGTGAGTGAGTGAGTGAGTGAGTTTGTTTCTTAGTGAGTGAGTGAGTGAGTGAGTGAGTTTGTTTCTTAGTGAGTGAGTGAGTGAGTGAGTGAGTTTGTTTCTTAGTGAGTGAGTGAGTGAGTTTGTTTCTTAGTGAGTGAGTGATGCCCTGCCCCCCCCCCCCCACCCTTCCTAACCCTAACCCTGCTACACATGTAGAATTGTGGGGTCTAGACCCAGAGCACAACGGGTTAAAGCTCTGTGTTAATCCCCCATCTCTCTCTCTGCTTTACTCTACTTGACCCTAGCCTGGGGGCTACGTAGCCAGAACAGTAAGGGTTATCCCTGCTCTACTCTACTTGAACCTAGCCTGGGGGCTGCGTGTAGCCAGAACAGTAAGGGTTATCCCTGCTCTCCTCTACTTGACCCTAGCCTGGGGGCGCAGCCGTAGCCCAGAACAGTAAGAGGTTATCCCTGCTCTACTCTACTTGAACCCTAGCCTGGGGGCTGCGTAGCCAGAACAGTAAGGGTTATCCCTGCTCTCCCTCTACTTGACCCTAGCCTGGGGGCTGCATAGCCAGAACAGTAAGGGTTATCCCTGCTCTACTCTACTTGACCCTAGCCTGGGGGCTGCGTAGCCACGAACAGTAAGGGTTATCCCTGCTCTGCTCTACTTGGACCCTAGCCGTCCATCTGCTGACAAGCTGCCAACAATGCAGCGCACACTCAATGCTTCTTTGTCCAATGGCTGAAAGGAAGCAGATAAGTACCTCAGCAAGATTCTGTCAGAGAGACGCACGGCCTGTGATTGGCTCTATCAATACTACAGTAACCCCGCGCCCCCCCCAATACACCAGTTAGGAGCCATGTTGAATGTGAAAGGTAGCTAAAGTGTCACATTGACAAACCAAGCATTAGGGGCCATGTTAAAGGTCAAAGGTTAAAGGTAGCTACAGTGTCACATTGACAAACCAAGCATTAGGGGCCATGTGAAAGGTCAAAGGTTAAAGGTAGCTACAGCATCCCGTTCACACACTAACTCTCCTGGGGGGAAACCACCTGACAGTGTCTGACTCTGGATTGATTATTCTCAAGCAATGGAAACTTAAAGAGGTCTCTCTCTGTGACGACCTGAAACAGCCTCAAATCTGAGGACTGTGGGTCTGCACGAGGAAGCTCAATCACACTAATCCTTTACACCTGTGGGGCACGGGGCTGAATGTTATTGGTGGGGCTGTGTTATATGCACGGTGGTGGCTGGTTACTTGGGCGGTCATTGTATTTGTTCACGGATAATAAACGGAATACCTATTTGAGCTACGTCTCCTGCCTCTCTCTCTACCTACTGCCTGATTGCTGCGTTTGGGTCCGGTTTTGGTGCGGTCATTCTGTCAGGGCGGGTGTAGGGAAGATGGACCCAAACGCAGCAATCAGGCAGTAGGTAGAGAGAGAGGCAGGAGACATAGCTCAAATAGGTATTCCGTTTATTTTCCGTGAACAAATACAATGTAGTAACCAGCCACCACCGTGCATATAACACAACCTCACCAATCACACTAACTTACACCTGTGGGGCACGGGGCTGAATGTTATTGGTGGGGTTGTGTTATATGCACGGTGGTGGCTGGTTACTACATTGTATTTGTTCACGGAAAATAAACGGAATACCTATTTGAGCTATGTCTCCTGCCTCTCTCTCTACCTACTGCCTGATTGCTGCGTTTGGGTCCATCTTCCCTACACCCGCCCTGACAGAATGACCGCACCAAAACCGGACCCAAACGCAGCAATCAGGCAGTAGGTAGAGAGAGAGGCAGGAGACGTAGCTCAAATAGGTATTCCGTTTATTATCCGTGAACAAATACAATGACCGCCCAAGTAACCAGCCACCACCGTGCATATAACACAACCCCACCAATAACATTCAGCCCCGTGCCCCACAGGTGTAAAGGATAATTGTGATTGTGCTCCCTCCTGCAGACCCACAGTCCTCAGGTTTGAGGCTGTTTCAGGTCGTCACAGAGAGAGACCTCTTTAAGTTTCCATTGCGAGAATAATCAATCCAGAGTCAGACACTGTCAGGTGGTTTCCCCCAGGAGAGTTAGTGTGTGAACGGGATGCTGTAGCTACCTTTAACCTTTGACCTTTCACATGGCCCCTAATGCTTGGTTTGTCAATGTGACACTGTAGCTACCTTTAACCTTTGACCTTTAACATGGCCCCTAATGCTTGGTTTGTCAATGTGACACTTTAGCTACCTTTCACATTCAACATGGCTCCTAACTGGTGTATTGGGGGGGGGGGTTACAGTATTGATAGGAGCCAATCACAGGCCGGCGTCTCTCTGACAGAATCTTGCTGAGGTACTTATCTGCTTCCTTTCAGCCATTGGACAAAGAAGATTGAGTGTGCGCTGCATTGTTGGCAGCTTGTCAGCAGATGGACGGCTAGGGTCAAGTAGAGCAGAGCAGGGATAACCCTTACTGTTCTGGCTACGTAGCCCCCAGGCTAGGGTCAAGTAGAGTAGAGCAGGGATAACCCTTACTGTTCTGGCTATGCAGCCCCCAGGCTAGGGTCAAGTAGAGGAGAGCAGGGATAACCCTTACTGTTCTGGCTACGCAGCCCCCAGGCTAGGTTCAAGTAGAGTAGAGCAGGGATAACCCTTACTGTTCTGGCTACGCAGCCCCCAGGCTAGGGTCAAGTAGAGGAGAGCAGGGATAACCCTTACTGTTCTGGCTACGCAGCCCCCAGGCTAGGTTCAAGTAGAGTAGAGCAGGGATAACCCTTACTGTTCTGGCTACGTAGCCCCCAGGCTAGGTCAAGTAGAGTAAAGCAGAGAGAGAGATGGGGGATTAACACAGAGCTTTAACCCGTTGTGCTCTGGGTCTAGACCCCACAATTCTACATGTGTAGCAGGGTTAGGGTTAGGAAGAGGGTGGGGGGGGGGGCAGGGCATCACTCACTCACTAAGAAACAAACTCACTCACTCACTCACTAAGAAACAAACTCACTCACTCACTCTCTCTCACTAAGAAACAAACTCACTCACTCATCATCACTCACTAAGAAACAAACTCACTCACTCACTCACTCACTCACTCACTCACTAAGAAACAAACTCACTCACTCACTCACTAAGAAACAAACTCACTCACTCACTCACTCACTCACTAAGAAACAAACTCACTCACTCACTCACTAAGAAACAAACACACTCACTCACTCACTCACTCACTCACTCACTAAGACACAAACTCACTCACTCACTCACTCACTCACTAAGAAACTCACTCACCCACTCACTCTCTCACAGAAAGCAGTGGCTTCTTCAGGACTGATGTGCTCTCTCAGGATGTGTGAGTGAACGTGTGTGTGTGTGTGTGTGTGTGTGTGTGTGTGTGTGTGTGTGTGTGTGTGTGGTGTACATTGTTTCTCGCTGTGTGTTTTTAGAGATGCTTCCATGGTTAACCAGCACCCACAGACAGGACCTCCGTATCTCCCTCACATCTCTTCTCCTCTCTCTGACCTCCTCAGAGCTCTCTCTCTCTGCTCCCTGGCTAATGGCCTTGCCACTGAATGCAGAAAGCACAGCCCCCTCCCCGGCCCCCCCGGCCCCCCCGGCCCCCTGCTGCTTCTATCAGCGGCCTCTCTCCTGCCACACAAAGATGAGCGGCAGGACAGGCTGGTATAAAAAGCCCCCTCTCCAGCCCCCCCGGCCCCCCCTTGGCCCCCTGGTGCCTGCTGCTTCTATCAGTGGCCTCTCTCCTGCCATACAGAGATGTGATGCAGGACAGGCTGGTATAAATAGCCCCCTCCTGGCGTAACAGGCCAGTGTGCGGTGGGGGGGCCCTGCCCGCCTCCTGGGGGCCACTCTGATGAATGGGGCCATTCAGGGGCCCACAAGAAGGACACGTGCGCTTGTTGGAAAAGCTTTTACATGCCTGTTTGCAATCATCAGTGTATGTGTTTGTGTTGCTTACTATTTGTGTAGGCCCGTAATTGTGTGTGTTTGTGTGTTTGTGTTTGTGTGTGCATAAGAAAGCGTAGGTATGTGGGTGTGCTTTTTACTATTTCTGCTTGCACGTGTGTGTGTGTGTGTGTGTGTGTGTGTGTGTGTGCGTGCGTGTGTGTGTGTGTGTGTACACGTGTGCGTGCACGTGGCTGCCTGCACCTGAAGGCCATATGTCTCTTCTCTCTGTACTGGAGAGCCTGCGGTGCGTTCCCCCCGTCACTCGTAAATCTACGCCACTAAATGTTGTTCCTAACTCAATCCCCATTTGAATTGCAGCTCTCTGCCTCAGTGGAACGATGCCTCCATCATGGTCTTTCAGTATGACTATTTAAAAAGACAGCGTGGTCTATCCATCATAGTCCTTTTTAGACTGCCCCCCCCCCCCCCCCCCCCATGTCGGT
>JAPMUY010010341.1:10000-30000 GCA_026901105.3 Galaxias olidus
AGTATTTAATTCTACATATTATAATTGAACTTTTATACACAATAATCTTTTTCCCATGAACATTTACTCTGCTCATGGTGTATTTAAATCTATGGTTTTGTATATTCCCTCGGACAGGATGTTTTTTTTGGGGGGGGGGGGGGCTTTTTTTTCTGAAAATGTGTCCTTTTTATTAAACATCTCATATTTTCTTTGTTCTTCAGGATAGTATGTTCTGTAAACTACTCTGTTCATTAAAATTCTAAATGATATGCATGGTGTGATGAGTGTCCTTTGCGGTGAAATCCACATCATGCTGCAAGATAAATCATAACGCAGTGCAATCAGGGGCATCGTGCGTCTACCTCTCCATTTCATCCTAAATTGACCGTCTTCATCCTTTTGGATTCAAACAACAGCGCCCCCTGCAGTGTGGGAGTGACTGACACCAGAATCAAAGAGAAGAAACCTACTGACCTGACATTTTCTCAAATTCACTCAAGAAGGTAAACGCAGGGTGGTTGCTAGGAAACGCTCCAGTCTGTTAATAACATCAGAAACAGTTGCTCTAGATCTGCATCATAGAAATATAGAACCATCATAGAATGCATTGTGTCCCAAGTCCACCTCTCCTGTGAGATGTTTGACCCTACTCTCCGGCTTCACCCTTTCAAGCCAAAAAGGGTACAGTGCCACCTATTGGTTCATTAGTAGCCTGTATCCTCCACTCCCCCTCCTCCTCTTCCTTTTTGTGCTGCTTTCATCCCCACAGACAGATAGAGCCACGCTCCTCCTTTTCCTCCGCCTAGTTCTGCCTTCGTCCCACACACTCCTCCAGGGCTCCCTGTGTGCCACCTCCTGCCCAGCAAACACAGAAACAAACACACATGTACACTATGAACATACACTGGCTAAGGACGGGGTGAGGAGGAGGAGGAGGAGGAGGAGGAAGAGGAGGAGGGGGTTTTCATTGTAAAGGTGTTCTCTGGAGCCTGGTTTGGGTGGTTTGACGTGTGCAGCCAGAGAAAGACTAGAACCTTGGGTACACACACACACACACACACACACACGCACACACACACACACACACACACACACACACACACACACACTGTCAGTGTGAGTGAAGCTGATGAAGCAGACTTCATGTGACAGTGAGTCATGTGAGTGGATATATGTTATGTCTGCTTTGGTGGCCTTTGACAGTCTTGTTGGGATGTGTGTGTGTGTGTGTGTGTGTGTGTGTGTGTGTGTGTGTGTGTGTGTGTGTGTGTGTGTGTGTGTGTGTGTGAGAGAGAGAGAGAGAGAGAGAGAGAGAGAGAGAGAGTGGTGAGAGAGAGAGAGAAAGTGGTGGAGAGAGAGAGAGAGAGAGAGAGAGGGAGAGAGAGAGAGAGAGAGAGAGAGAGAGAGAGAGAGAGAGAGAGAGAGAGAGAGAGAGAGAGAGAGAGAGAGAGAGAGAGAGAGAGAGAGAGAGAGAGAGAGAGAGAGAGAGAGAGAGTGGTGTGTGTTGCAGTGAGAAAAAAAAACGGAATAAAAAAATACAAGAAAGACATGAAACATTCCAGAAATTCCAAGCCGGTCCTCAAAGTAAAGCTGCCTGAGCCAGCCAGCAGAGATCCAGCGACAACAGCACACACACACACACACACACACACACACACACACACACACACACACACACACACACACACACACACACACACACACACACACACACACACACACACACATTGAATCACCAGGAATGTGCGGGGGCTTTTTGTTTTTGTTTTTCCTTGGTGTACTTTCCTCCAGACCCCAGAGAGTGGGAGATGTAATATCCATGATTCCATGTCCACCCAGTGGTGTAGAGGTGGTAGTCAGCCAGCAGAGATCCAGCGACAACAACACACACACACACACACACACACACACACACACACACACACACACACACACACCGACCCTAGAGTGTGGGATATGTAATATGGCATCCTGGGAACTCAGCCCTGATTCTGTCTCCACCCAGCAGTGTGGAGGTGGTGGGTCCTCCCATCTGCTCTGGCAGACATCGAGACACTGTATGCTACAGATTCACCGCTGCCTGGTGGAGGGGGGGGCGGGGGGGGGTCGTGTGACTGTGTCATATTTGGGATTCAGATTATTTCCAGCGAGTGAAAACTAATCTTCTTTTGCAACCGACCATCTTTTTTTTTTCTTTTTTTTTTAACACTAAAAAAAAAGACTGATATTTTTCTTATAAGTTCAGTGTAAACAAAGCATATATATGTTACGCCTGAATCTTTTGTTATAATCCAATCATCGCAAATGCGAAACAGTCAGCTTAAGCGGAACACAACCTAATACTTCCTGTTTATTTGATCAGGAACATCTTGTTTTGATTGGCCCTCTTCAGGGGGAGGATTAAAAATAACCTTAAATTATTGGCAGATGACTCTGTCAGTCAACGCCATGCAGTGTGACACAGGAGGATGTGCAATTAGAAACAGACCAGAGTCCACAAAACACAAACCCTCGGAAATATGTTTTTTAAGATATTATATGAATGCACTGAATTAGAAACACAATGTATACATTATTAATAATTCGCTCCAAAACATACTGTGTAATAATCTGTTTAAAAAACACAACCTGTGTTTTGTGTTATTTTGTGACAGACACAGAAGTCTAAGGGAGACTATGTTGTGCTTTTCAACAGACATAGAAGATTCACTACGAGACACTATGCTGTTTTTATTTAGTAGACACAGAAGTCTAACGTAGATAAACTATGCAGTATTTATTTAGCAGACACAGAAGTCTAACGTAGATAAACGATGCAGTATTTATTTAGTAGACAGAAGTCTACTATGCATTCGTTTTTTTTTGTTTGCAGATGCAGAAGCACCACTTAGTTTTTGTTTTTACCAGATGCATGAACCCTTCAGATCACAGCCTAGCCCCAGGATTACAGGTGGACAGCTAAAGGGCTGTCTGTCCACAGGGGACTCAACCCTTCAGTGGATTACAGGTGGACAGCTAAAGGGCTGTCTGTCCACAGGGGACTCAATCCTTCAGTGGAGAGGTGTTGCCGCGTCGCTGCCTCCTGGGACTACAAACGCTCTGGCGGGGTACTGAGGGGGGCCTTGTGAACGTCTCCCTCACTCCCACGGTCTCCCAGAGTGCAGTGCTACTGTGACTGATATGCACGCGGATTATGAACGTTTCTGTACAGCGAATCTCCTCTCTCACGTCAAGGCGCACACAGGGAGACAGCGACTGTGAGTGTGACCTGGACCTGTTGTTTTCTCACCTTCTCTTCTCTGCACATGACTAACGACATGGTTCAAATGAAGCCGTTACTGTAACAGTAGAGTCATCTCCTTTACACACAGAACCCATGGCAACCCACACCAAAGCCCTCCGCGGATACCATGGTAACGGAGCCTCGTCCAGGGTTAAAACATGTGGAGAACAGAGGATGAGAAGGAGGAGAAGGATGGATAGATGGATGGAAGGATGGATGGATGGTGCTCCCACGCTCTGCTTGTTAAAGGCTTGGGGGCCAAGTCGCCCACCAGGGCCCCTGGCCTCATAGCACAGCGAGGGGTGTAACAAGTGTGTCTCCTGGCTCCGATAATGATGGCGGGTGGGGGTGGGGGTAATTAGTGGCTGATCCGACAAGTCCTTGGTATGTGGTGATGATTGGGAGCGCTTGTTGAAATGGAAAGCGCCTGGTAGGTGGGTGGGTAGGTATATAGGTTGTTAAATATCTGGCCTCTCAGATCCTGGTAGGTGGGTGGGTAGGGGTTTCAGGTTGTTAAATATCTGGCCTCTGAGCTCCTGGTAGGTGGGTGGGTAGGGGTTATAGGTTGTTAAATATCTGGCCTCTCAGATCCTGGTAGGTGGGTGAGTAGGGGTTATAGGTTGTTAAATATTGTGCCTCCTGCCTAGTGTGATGGATGGGGGAGATGTGGGGAGGTTTGAACCATCAAGAAAGGGTCAAACAGGGGGAGTTGTTAGGCTCTGTGTAAACAGGCAGACAACTCAAAGAGATATTCAGACACTGGGAAAGGGACAGCCATTATGATCCATGTGTGATTTATTTTTAATGTGTCTGTGTGTGTGTGTGTGTGTGTGTGTGTGTGTGTGTGTGTGTGTGTGTGTGTGTGTGTGTGTGTGTGTGTGTGTGTGTGTGTGTGTGTGTGTCTATGTGTGTGTGTTTGTTTGCATGCATGCGCTGACATCCTTTTAAGAAGAGGCTTCAGAGAATTGTGCTTGTACAGGTCCTCATTAAAGTGCGATAACATTTATGGGTTCCCAGGGAAAATCGATGTTCAGTTGCCTTGATTCCACCTGTTGTTTGTATTTCTGTTCCATCCTATCTACTACAGCTGTAGGCTCTGGGTGATTGCTGCAGATACAAATCTTGCTATGAAGCACACTGCTGTTTGTTCTATATTATGACACATCTAACCATGGTGTTAGTTTCCCTGTCATATATAATAAAAATATTATTATTATTATTATTATTATTATTATTAATAATAATAATAATAATAATAATAATAATAATAATAATAACAATAATAATAATAATAGTAATAGTATTAATAATAATAATAGAAATGATAATAAAATAATAATAATAATAATAGTAATAATAATAATAACAATAACAATAATAATAATCATAATATTGTTATGTATATGTAATGTAAGGGGGTTGTTGAACAACTTCTAATTAGAAACAGGATAGTTGTTCTGTGATTATGCCAAGTTTCGATTAGAGCTTTGATACCTAAATGTATGCAGAACTTTGGGATATTAAAAGTTTCTATCACCCGAGAACAAATAATAGAAAAAGAAAAGATATGAGTCAGCTTAACATCCCATAATATCATGATGTTGAAAATGAGGCTGCAAGGTTGCGCGTTCTGACACGTCGCACACCCAGGAGAGATGACAAACAAACACACACGCTAAGGACACGTAGACACAAACACACACGCTAAGGACACATAGACACAAACACACACGCTAAGGACACGTAGACACAAACACACACGCTAAGGACACGTAGACACAAACACACCGCTAAGGACATGTAGACACAAACAACACGCTAAGGACATGTAGACACAAACACACACTCTAAGGACACGTGGACACAAACACACATGCTGAGGACATGTAGACACAAACAACACGCTAAGGACATGTAGGCACAAACACACACGCTAAGGACACGTAGACACAAACATACACGCTAAGGACACGTAGACACAAACACACACGCTAAGGACACGTAGACACAAACACACTGCTAAGGACATGTAGACACAAACAACACGCTAAGGACATGTAGACACAAACACACACTCTAAGGACACGTGGACACAAACACACATGCTGAGGACATGTAGACACAAACACACACTCTAAGGACACGTAGACAAAAACAACGCGCTAAGGACATGTAGACACAAACACACACTCTAAGGACACGTGGACACAAACACACATGCTGAGGACATGTAGACACAAACACACACTCTAAGGACACGTAGACACAAACAACACGCTAAGGACATGTAGACACAAACACACACGCTAAGGACACGTAGACACAAACACACACTCTAAGGACACGTAGACACAAACACACACGCTAAGGATATGTAGACAGTTAACACACGCTAAGGACACGTAGACACAAACACACATGCTAAGGACATGTAGACACAAACACACACTAAAGACACGTAGACACAAACCCACATGCTAAGGACACAAACCCACACACTAAAGGCACTCAGACACAAACCTACACGCTAAGGACACATAAACACAATTACACACGCTAAGGACACGTAGACATGAACACACAGGCAAAGGACACGTAATGCAATGTAAAGAGATCAATATACAAACATAGCATGTCATTGAATGATGTGATTATGGAGGACCCATGTCTGTCAAGCCTGAGTAGCGTTGACCTGCTGTGGTCCTAGTTTCTGCTTTGGGTGTTAAATCTTCAGAGTGGGAGATGGAGTTCTTCTTTGGGTGTTATATCTTCAGAGTAGGAGATGGAGTTCTTCTTTGGGTGTTATATCTTCAGAGTGGGAGATGGAGTTCTTCTTTGGGTGTTATAGCTTCAGAGAGGGAGATGGAGTTCTTCTTTGGATGTTATATTTTCAGAGTGGGAGATGGAGTACAGTCTGTGGTCCTGGTTTCTTCTTTGGGTGTTATATCTTCAGAGTAGGAGATGGAGTTCTTCTTTGGGTGTTATATCTTCAGAGTGGGAGATGGAGTTCTTCTTTGGGTGTTATAGCTTCAGAGAGGGAGATGGAGTTCTTCTTTGGATGTTATATTTTCAGAGTGGGAGATGGAGTACAGTCTGTGGTGCTGGTTTCTTCTTTGGGTGTTATATCTTCAGAGAGGGAGATGGAGTTCTTCTTTGGATGTTATATTTTCAGAGTGGGAGATGGAGTACAGTCTGTGGTCCTGGTTTCTTCTTTGGGTGTTATATCTTCAGAGTGGGAGATGAAGTTCTGCTGTGTGTTTTCTTTCCTCAGAGTGGGAGATGGACGACAGGTTGGATGGTGGGAGCAGAAGCTCTGCTAATGAGAAACGTGGGAGCATCCCCTGGGTTTAGGAACACGTTAGATGGCAAAGACAGAGGGTGGCGTGTATGTCTGTGTTTGTTTGTGTGTGTCTGTGTTTGTGTGTGTCTGTGTTTGTGTGTGTGTGTGTGTGTGTGTGTGTGTGTTTATGTGTGTGTCTGTGTTTGTATGTGTGTGTGTGTGTGTGTGTTTGTGTGTGTGTCTGTGTTTGTGTGTGTGTGTGTGTTCGTGTGTGTGTGTGTGTGTGTGTGTGTGTGTGTGTGTGTGTGTGTGTGTGTGTGTTTATGTGTGTGTGTGTTTGTATGTGTGTGTGTGTGTGTGTGTGTGTGTGTGTGTGTGTGTGTGTGTGTGTGTTTGTGTGTGTCTGTATTTGTGTGTGTCTGTGTTTGTGTGTGTGTGTGTGTGTTTATGCGTGTGTCTGTGTTTGTGTGTGTGTGTGTGTGTGTGAGGGGGGGGGGGGGGGCAGTTACGAGGGGTCCCGGCCCTGGCCCGCACTCTTCGTCGTCATCCTCTTCATCCTCAGGCAAAACAAAGGGTGAGAAATGAAGGGGAGCCGTTCCAGTGAAGTGTATTTAATAACAATAACATGTAATCAGCCCATAAATAAACACGTCAAAGATGTTTTGCGAACTTTACATTATCTAATGTGTGCAAGAGCACATACAGACTGTATATTTACATGGACATTGTAGATTGTTAACAGTTTTTTTCAATTGCGAAAAGCATTGGTCAGTACTGAAACTACTTTTTCAAAACTTTTCACACAGTCTGCATTACAAACATGCATCTCAGCTAAACAGTTCATCTCACCTCCAAAACATTTTCTCACCAACAAAACACATCATACATGTCTCGAAATGAGCTCATTCATCCACAACACTGGCAACAAGTCTCACTCAGGAAGCAAACACTGTCACTCTTAGCACACTGAACTACAAAATACCAACAACAAAGAGCATTACATAAAAGACATTTTATCTTTAAAGTCTGAAAGCTTTTTTTCAGATAAATCAGTATTTTATTATAGAATAATATCTTTGCGCTTTATTGAGTGTACTAAATTCTTGTATATTGTAACAAGAATGAATCAGCAATGCAGCAATTTGCTTCAGTTACATTTATGTTTTCTATATCTTTGCATAGTGATTCACAGTACTTCATGTATAACATATTCACTCCCTCTCTTCTACATTTGGCCACATGTTTTCATCCACATCACATCATGTGTCTTCTCTGGCAATGCACCTTGGGAAGAATCTTTTAGAATGTCTGATCCAACCCTGTCAATAATTGTGGCTCTTATCTCATCAGAGATCTCATCATCTTCCTCTCCTTCCTCTTCTCCCACTTCCTGCCATTCTAATCTCTCCACCAACCTGTCCTCTTTGATGCATATTTCCAGAAAGACAGTCAGAAGCAATCCCCTTTTATCTGCTTGCAATGAGCAATGAGGCCAAACAAAGGTCACCTGGGTAGGTTGTCAGCTGTAAACAGCACTCAGCTGTGTTTGGAATTAGTATTTTTTCATTTTATTGTCAATATTTTTTCATTATTTTCTATAGTTTTGTGTGTCGCTGCAGCAGAAATGGACAATCATTTTTTTCATCATTCTGTTTTGATTGTGTTTTTAACTGTTTTGAACAAAGTGTGTTAGCATTTGAAAAATGTGCTGCAAAAGTATAGTGTTTTGTAGTTTGTGGACTCTGACTGAGAAAGGAGCTCAAGAATTTTGGTAACTGTGGTCACTGAATACATTTTGTGTGAAAGCAATGAAAAGTGATTCACAGTTTGCTCCACATAGACTTCTGTTTTGCTGACTGTGTGAAGAGTTTTGACAATGTGACTTCAGTTTTGACCAATGCTTGTTAGCAATTGAAAAAAACTGTAATAGTAAAACCAAGTGTCGATAATCAACTGAAGTACTAGCCTCTTTGATAAGCATGGTCTGAGCAGAATGTTAGACCTAATCAACTGAAGTACTCGACTCTTTGATAAGCATGGTCTGAACAGAATGTTAGACCTAATCTTTACCTCTTATCCTTTGATGCCGGTGTGCAACACTGTCTCACACACGTGCACTAGCACAACTATCCCACACCCCCTATCAGTTTAGAGATATGCTAAACCAGTGTTGTCTAAGCTCTTAGGCTCTAAGGACATCCACCTTTTACCCCAGCCTCCAAGCATCAGAGGGCCAGGGTCACGGTTGCCTAGCGATGCACAGTGGGACAAAGTGTTTTCAGTCTGCGTGTCAAATGGATGTTTTCATGGGCAATTTGTCGCTGGGAAGGAATCCCTTATTACAGCCTGTTAGTGCGTGTGTGTGTGTGTGTGTGTGTGTGTGTGTGGCTGGAGACTATAATGAAGTGCTTATATAAAGTCCTGCTTTGGCTCCCTGTTCCCTGGCTGTCTGTCAGAATGTTCATGAGCGCTCAGTGGAGCAGACTAGAGAGCTGGTCGTGCATGCAGGAGGAGGAAGAGGAGGAGGAGAAGGAGGAAGAGGAGGATTGCAAAGAGGTAGAGGAAGAGGAAGGTGATACAGATGATGAGGAGGAGGAGGGGGAAGGAGAAGGAGAGAAGGAAGACAAGGTAGAGGAGGAGGAGGAGGAGGAGGAGGAGGAGGAGGAGGAGACAGAGGAGGAGGTGGGGGAGGAGATTTGGACCGATCCGTTTAACAGTCCTCTGGTGGGCTTTCTAGGAACTTATCACCTAATGGGGAAAGAGAGAGAGAGAGAGAGAGAGAGAGAGAGAGAGAGAGAGAGAGAGAGAGAGAGAGAAGGAGAGAGAGAAGGAGAGAGAGAGAGACACGCACAGAGAGAGAGCGACAGAGAGAGACACAGAGAGAGAGAGAGAAAGACAGAGAGAGAGAGGGAGGGAGAGAGGTGATGAGCAGGTGATGAGCAGGTGAGCAGGTGAGCAGGTGATGATCCCCAAATAGGTTAATTTTGAATATTTAAATGCGTTCATTCCACATAAGCTGTTGGAACATTCAGGGTCTGTACTCCTCAGCCTTTGGTTTGAAGAGTGAAGACCCTGAATTCCTCAAATCTATTGAAAACTCTGACATTATCATACTAACAGAAACATGGTGTCATAAAGACATGCTCACTCATTGTCCCTCAGGTTATCATGAAGTCTTAGTACCCTCTGTAAAACACAGCGCAGTACATAGAGGCAGACATTCTGGTGGAGTAGTGGTGTGGTACAAGGAAGACCTTACCAGCCATGTCGCAACAGTTAAGAAGGGGCAATCCCATGTATGGTTGAGGTTGACTGGAATAGCAGAGAAAGATATATACCTCTGTGCTATTTACATCCCCCCACAGGAATCCCCCTATTATAATGAAGAGCTGATCAGCAACCTACTTGCAGAGATCAGCCACTTCCAGGCCCAGGGAAGTGTGCTGCTGTGTGGAGACCTGAATGCAAGAACAGGGTCTGAATCTGATTTCATAGACCCACATGGAAACAACCATGTATTTG
Organism: Galaxias olidus; assembly: GCA_026901105.3. NCBI lineage: Eukaryota > Metazoa > Chordata > Actinopteri > Galaxiiformes > Galaxiidae > Galaxias > Galaxias olidus. The sequence continues at coordinate 20,068 of JAPMUY010010341.1, forward strand.
GTCAAAGCACCTTGTACACCACACCAACTATCACTCAACGAAACAGCCTTGATAGTACTCTAAACAAAAGTGGAAAAGAGATTGTGCTTCTCTGTCGAGCCTTAAGCCTGTACATTCTGAATGGTAGGATCAGAGGGGACTCTATGGGGAGGTTTACATATTCTTCAGCTCTTGGGTCTAGTGTGGTTGACTATGCAATCACTGACATGGACCCCTCTAATATAAATGCATTCACTGTCAGGCAGTAAACTCCTCTTTCAGACCATAATCAAATCAATGTGTTTCCTAAAAATATTTGAACGACCCAATAAACTACCAACCGAACCTTGTGTGTTGTACAATTTAAAAATGCCATATAGATGGGCAACAGACAGCCCAGAAAAATTCATTACGATGCTGAACTCGCCTAATATTACAAATGAGATATCTAATTTCATTAATAGACTGTATGTATCTGACAGGGATGGCGTTAACATAGCCACTGCGGATATTGGCATGATCTTTCAGAAGTCAGCAATGATTGGTGGTATTCTAATGAATACAAAGAAACACACCAAAAAGAAGCTCAATGATAAATGGTTTGATTATGAATGTAAAACCACAAGAAAGAATTTAAGAAAACTATCTAACTTCAAACATTGTAATCCAGACAACCCAAACATATGTCTGCAATATAATGAATCTCTAAAACACTATAAACATATCATCAGAAAGAAAAAAAAATTATACCTATCGAACATTGGAAGAAATTGAAAATGCTATTGATCAAAATCAGTTTTGGGACATGTGGAATAATTTGAGCACTACCAAACAACAGGCATTGCCTTTTCAAAATACCACAATTTGGAAAACACATTTTGAAAGTCTCTATAAAGACATCCCTTCCCATGAAATTAACCCAAGTCACAACCTGATCAAAGAAAAGCTCAATGATTTAGAATCCACCATAAAACATAACATGAATCCACTTGATTTCCCAATTTCAGGTGAAGAATTGGCTGAAAAAATTAAATCCCTAAAAACAAAGAAGGCTTGTGGTCCAGACAATATAAAAAATGAAATGCTCAAATTCAGCACTCCTGCATTACAGTATGCAATTCTAAAACTATTTAACATTGTATTAAGCTCTGGTTGCTTTCCTGACATATGGAGCCAAGGTTATATTTCCCCAATTTATAAGAGTGGAGACAAATTGGACCCTAATAATTACAGAGGCATCTGTGTGAGCAGTAATCTGGGGAAGTTATTTTGCAGCATTATAAACAACAGAATGACAAACTTCCTTAACAAACACAATGTCTTGAACAAAAGTCAAATTGGCTTTCTACCAAAACATAGCACAATTGATCACATCCACACTCTGCACACCCTAATTGGAAAATATGTGCACCAGTCAAAAAATGGTAAAATATTTGCTTGCTTTGTCGATTTCAAAAAAGCATTTGATTCTATTTGGCATGAAGGTTTATATTACCGACTGCTTCAATGTGGTAATGGAGGCACGGTATATGATCTTATCAAATCTATGTATTCGGAAAACAAGTGCGCAATAAAAATTGGCAATAAACATACAGAATTCTTCACTCAGAGGTGTCCGCCAGGGCTGTAATTTGAGTCCAACATTGTTCAATATATATATTAATCAATTAGCGGTACAGCTGGACCAATCTACAGCCCCGGGCCTCTTTCTCCAAGATAGAGAAGTCAAATCACTGTTCTATTCAGACGACCTGGTGCTGCTGTCTCCAACAAAACAGGGACTACAGCAGCATCTGGACCTGCTGGAACAGTACTGCCAGAACTGGGCCCTGGTAGTAAACCTGAAAAAGACCCAGGTCATGATCTTTCAAAAAAGGCCCAGGTGTCAGGAACTAAGACATCAGTTCAATCTGAGAATCACCGCCCTAGAGCACTCAATGAGCTATGTCTACCTTGGCCTAACAATTTCGGCATCAGGTAGTTTCACTATGGCAGTGAATGCATTGAAAGAAAAAGCTCGTAGAGCCTACTATTCAATAAAACGCAAATTCTATAAAATCAGTATTCCAGTCAAAATATGGTGTAAAATATTCGACAGTGTTATTCAACCAATTGCACTTTATGGAAGTGAAATATGGGGTCCACTCAGTCACCATAGCTACACTAGATGGGACAAGCATCCAACAGAGACCCTGCATGCAGAATTTTGTAGAAATATCTTAAATGTCCAAAGAAAAACACCAACCAATGCATGCAGGGCAGAATCAGGCCGGTTTCCATTGATGATAAGCATTCAAAAAAGAGTGCTAAATTTCCTGATGCATCTAAGATCTAGTCCTGAAGACTCGCTTCACTTTAAAGCACTCAAAACCCAAGAACTGAACCCTAAGAAGAGTCCCCTCAGCCAGTTGGTGCTGAGACTGACTAATCATGTTCAACTACACTCTCACACTAACACTGCTTTAGAAATACAATTTAGTGTCAATCAAATTATCAAACAAAGCAAAGAGTCCTATTTGGAACATTGGAATCAAGAAACTAAAACTCAAAGCAGATTAGACTGTTACCATTCCCTAAACAGAGAATATAACTTGGCTGAATATCTCACCACTGTCAGAGATATTAAGCAGAGGCAGATCCTTACCAAGTACAGGCTAAGTGACCACCATTTGGCAATTGAAAAAGGGAGATTTAAAAAGTCATGGCTTCAAAAAGAGGAAAGGATATGTGGTCACTGCAAGACAGCTGAGGTTGAGACAGAGATGCACTTCCTTTTAACATGTGAGAAATTCAAAAACACAAGACAGCAATACTTTCCCAAATTTGAAGTACTAATACCACATTTTAATAAACTAAATGACAACTACAAATTCAGAGCTCTCCTAGGAGAGGATAATAATGTGGCAAACCTTGCTGCAAAGTACATTTATGTATGCCACAACCTGAGGGACAGTGAGTGATCAACATACATACATGCACACACACCCACCCATCCACCCACCCACCCACACACACACACACACACACACACACACACACACTCACACACACTCACACACACAGACATAAAAATTACAATTTAAAAACAGATACATTAAACACATACATGCAACACAACACAAACAGGGAAACAAGTGATGCAGGATGGCCTTATTTTGCACCGATTGTGTGCACTCTCTCCCACACACACACACACACACACACACACACACACACACACACACACACACACAGGCCCACAACACACTGCATTTAGTTTGTACAGTACCTGAGTATTAATGTTTTTACACAAATGAATTTGTAATATTTTCATTACTTTTTGAACTATCTGTCTTTTTGTGATCTATGCAAACCAATAAAAAATTGTATTTGTATTATTTTGTAAACTGCTTTGGCAATATTGTCTACTTGTGTACAGTCATGCCAATAAAGCATTGAAATTGAAAACTGAATTGAGAGAGAGACATAGACAAACTATAAGGAGAGAGAGAGAGACAAACTGTAAGGAGAGAGAGAGAGACAGACAAACTGTAAGGAGAGAGAGAGACAGACAAACTGTAAGGAGAGAGACAGACAAACTGTAAAGAGAGAGAGAGAGAGACAAACTGTAAGGAGAGAGAGAGAGAGACAAACTGTAAGGAGAGAGAGAGAGACAGACAAACTGTAAGGAGAGAGAGAGAGAGACAAACTGTAAGGAGAGAGAGAGAGAGAGAGACAAACTGTAAGGAGAGAGAGAGAGAGACAAACTGTATGGAGAGAGAGAGAGAGAGAGAGAGAGAGACAAACTGTAAGGAGAGAGAGAGAGACATAGACAAACTGTAAGGAGAGAGAGAGAGACAAACTGTAAGGAGAGAGAGAGAGAGAGACAAACTGTAAGGAGAGAGAGAGAGAGACAAACTGTAAGGAGAGAGAGAGAGAGACAAACTGTAAGGAGAGAGAGAGACAGACAAACTGTAAGGAGAGAGAGAGAGAGAGACAAACTGTAAGGAGAGAGAGAGAGACAAACTGTAAGGAGAGAGAGAGAGACATACAAACTGTAAGGAGAGAGAGAGAGACTTAGACAAACTGTAAGGAGAGAGAGAGAGAGAGACAAACTGTAAGGAGAGAGAGAGAGACAGACAAACTGTAAGGAGAGAGAGAGAGAGAGACAAACTGTAAGGAGAGAGAGAGAGAGAGACAAACTGTAAGGAGAGAGAGAGACTTAGACAAACTGTAAGGAGAGAGAGACATACAAACTGTAAGGAGAGAGAGAGACTTAGACAAACTGTAAGGAGAGAGAGAGAGAGACAAACTGTAAGGAGAGAGAGAGAGAGACAAACTGTAAGGAGAGAGAGAGACATACAAACTGTAAGGAGAGAGAGAGAGAGACAAACTGTAAGGAGAGAGAGAGAGAGAGAGAGATAATAATGTAATTGTAATTGTTTCATTATTTCTTAAACTATCTATCTTTTTGTGATCTATGCAAACCAATAAAAAATTGTATTTGTAATATTTTGTAAACTGCTTTGGCAATATTGTCTACTTGTGTACAGTCATGCCAATAAAGCATTGAAATTGAAAAATTTAAATTGAGAGGGAGAGAGAGAGAGAGAGAGCAAGAGAGAGAGAGAGAGAGAGAGAGAGAGAGAGAGAGCTGTGACACAGTTAAATACGTTTATTTAAAAAAATATTAAGACATGTAAATTATTAAATACAATAAAAGGAAAGAGAGAGGGGGTTAGAGAGAGAGAGACAGAGAGAGAGAGAAGGATAGAGAGAGAGACAGACAAAGAGAGAGAAAAGGATAGAGAGAGTGACAGAGAGAGAGAAAGGACAGAGAGAGAGACAGAGAGAGAGAGAAGGATAAAGAGAGAGACAGACAAAGAGAGAGAGAAGGATAGAGAGAGTGACAGAGAGAGAGAAAGGACAGAGAGAGAGACAGAGAGAGAGAGAAAGAGAGAAAGAGAGAGAGAGAGAAAGAGAAAGATGGTGAGAAATGTTAAACTATTCATTTTATGAAAGAAAGAAGAACTGAGAGAAATTCCCAACTGGAGCTGGACAAGCAAAGTAAAGTATGAAAAAGAAAGAGGGGAAGGAACTGTAGGGAGCGCCTGGTGAACATATTCAACACCCCCAAACTGAAGGTGGGGGAATCACTGATGGTGTTTTTTCAGTCCCTGCTCTGTGTTACAGAACAATGAACCCGCTTAATCCTCATTCTCATTGATTTATGTGGTTAAATAAAGAGGATCATTATAATTATTTTCATAAATATTCCCATTTAGGCTGAGGACTACTTGCTTACTCAAAGATACATTTCTACAGCGTTTCACTGTGAGTGTGACAGGACCTAAGCCCTGCTTCATAATGTGTTTGGTGAAAAGAGTTTTCCTTTAGTACGACACACATGATGAAGAGTTTTTCTTTGGTACAAACTCATGATGAAGAGTTTTCCTTTAGTACCGAACTCATGATGAAGAGTTTTCCTTTAGAACCAAACTCATGATGAAGAGTTTCCCTTTAGTACCGAACTCATGATGAAGAGTTTTCCTTTAGTACCAAACTCATGATGAAGAGTTTTCCTTTAGTACCAAACTCATGATAAAGATGATTCCCTTTGGTACAAACTCATTGTAAAGACGATTCCCTTGGTACAAACTCATTGTAAAGATGATTTCCTTTGGTACAAACTCATTGTAAAGGTGATTCTCTTTGTTGCCAAACTCATTGTAAAGATGATTTCCTTTGGTACCAAACTCATTGTAAAGATGATTCTCTGCGAGACCAAACTCATTGTAAAGATGATTTCCTTTGGTACAAACTCATTGTAAAGATGATTTCCTTTGGTACCAAACTCATTGTAAAGATGATTTCCTTTGGTACAAACTCATTGTAAAGATGATTCTCTTTGAGACCAAACTCATTGTAAAGATGATTTCCTTTAGTACCAAACTCCTTGTAAAGATGATTCCCTTTGGTACCAAACTCATTGTAAAGACGATTTCTTTTGGTATCAAACTCATTGTAAAGATGATTTCCTTTGTGTCATCACCAATCATGCTGCTCTAGGCAATGTTTGAGCTGCTAGGCAAACTAATGAAACAGAAAGCTTGCTGTTTTTTATCCACTACCACCCACAGACACATCTCCAGCTAGCGGCTACAGAACACCAACACTACGCTAACCTATCCGTCCGTGACTGTGGACACAAAATGTGCATCGCCAGCTAGCGACTACAGAACACCAACACTATGCAAATCTATCTATCTGTGATTGTGGACATAGAATGTGCATCACCAGCTAGCGACTACAGAACACCAACACTATGCAAATCTATCTATCTGTGACTGTGGACATAGAATGTGCATCTCCAGCTAGCGGCTACAGTACACCAACACTATGCTAATCTGTCCGTGACTGTGGACATAGAATGTGCATCCCCAGCTAGCGACTACCGACACCAACACTACGCTAACCTATCTATCTGTGACTGTGGACATAGAATGTGCATCTCCAGCTAGCGGCTACAGTACACCAACACTATGCTAATCTATCCGTGACTATGGAGATAGAATGTGCATCTCCAGCTAGCGACTACAGAACACCAACAGCATGCTATCTGACGCTGATGTTTGTAATTGATAATTTCAATCTATGACAGAAAATAACCAATTAATAAGAGGGAGAAACCGTGAAATGATCAAGTATTGATGACTACACAGTCTGATATAGAGTCTGTACACAGAGAAAGTACTACGGTCAGATCAGTCTAACAACATAGCATGTTCTGATTACTTGACAAGGTTGAAACAAGTATATTGGTCTAAGATTAACAATCATTCCATTGGTCAAGGTGGAGGGGAGTGGACGTTATCAGCATTAATAAGGACACGTAAACATCATTTTATGTTATGTCTAAGACACAAAACCTTAGCCTTCAGTGTCTCCAAAAGGCACATAGTGTCTCTTTGGTGACCTGGTCTTCACTCTGACCCTTCCCCCACATTGGAACAACAGCTTGGGCTTGAACATCTGTGAGGATGCCAAAATTTTCTGTACATGTTGCACGTGGAGATTATGTAACATCTGGATGTGTGTTCAGGATTGGTTAGCATGAGGTGAAAATGGTCCAGAACAGTAATTCTATAGCACACATCCATAGAATAACAGATAGATTTGAATTGTATTGAAACAATTATAGACAGAGGTGCAAGATAAAAAAAATTAAAAAAACATATTTTCCCTTGGTTGACACTTGCATTGCACATAAGAGATTTGAGCACACGGAAATTCACAATGTTCACATATGACATAACGTCTCCAGCTGTTTCTGATGTAGGGAAAGGGAAACCGTCTAACCCGGACGAAAGCAGCCCTCCTCTTCCCCTCCCCCTTTCCCCTTCCCCTCCTCTTCCTCTGCTCTTCCTCTGCTCTTCCACTTGTCAGATAGATAGGAGCGTCTCTAGTGAACAGTCTGACCCTGTATTAAAGCAACGCTCACTAGAGGGCAGGTCTCCTCCTCCTCGTCCTCCGTCGGGACAGATAGGAGCGTCTCTAGTGAAGAATCTGACCCTGTATTAAAGCAGCGCTCACTAGAAGGCATGTCTTCTGTCGGGAGACTGGCATGATGGATCTGAGAGGCACGGGAAAGGGGAGAGAAAGAGGAGAGGAAGAGGAGGAGGAAGAGGAGGAGGAATAGTGTGTGTGTGTGTGTGTTTTCTCACGTGGGAGAAATGTGAAGATGTTGACCGTGGTGAGAAAGATAGGCTGAATGAAGCTACAGAGACAAAATGGCGGACAGGGGCAGAGCCACACAGAACTACACAGTGGTTCAGTTACAGAAAAGTATTTCAGTCAGGACAACTTATGATAGATTTAACAATTTATTGATTTATTGCGTCAAGGGTCTGCTGCTCTGATTGCAGCCCCGCACGGAGAGAGCGAGAGGGGGGGGGAGACTGGGACTGGGACACTGATATCAGACACTCGTCTGTGTGTTGACAGATCAATTAGGTGGCAGACATTTAACCCCTAGGCTGGTATTGATCTGACCTGGGATCCCCTCGCTCACTTTAGCTGGTGTCAAAGCCCTCTCAGAGAACATGACCCACATTATCAAATGATCACACACACACACACACACACACACACACACACACACACACACACACACACACACACACACACACACACACATACACACTTGTACAAATACACACAGGTGTACTATACATGCAGATGATTCTCTACATTGAGTACCAGACACTCTCACTGTGTATGTTGGTGTGTATGATTAGGAGACATGTAATATGTTGGTGTGTGTCTATGAGTGTGTATGTCTGGGTGTGTGTGTGTGTGTCTGTGTGTGTGTGTGTGTGTGTGTGTGTGTGTGTGTGTGTGTGTGTGTGTGTGTGTGTGTGTGTGTGTGTGTGTGTGTGTGTGTGTCTGGCCTCTGCTTTGCATGAGAACATTTTTACTCCACATAATATAACAGGATATTTGCCTGCCTAAATGATTCAGAAAAGGGCCCGAGTTCTAATAGTCTCCCTCTAACTCCTCTGTGTTTGGAGACCTCTTTGAAGCTACCTTCACTGCTCTCTGCTTCCAGACAAATGGAAATGACTGGTGTTATCAATGATTGTGGTCTTTTTCAAGGTTTCTCTTCTTTGAACCACACATATCAACATGCTGCCTCATATCAGGAAAATGTTTTGCAAATGTTAAACAAAGATAATATCTATATGTATATATTCTGTGTGTGTGTGTGTGTGTGTGTGTGTGTGTGTGTGTGTATGTGTTTACGTGTGTGTGTTTGTTGTGTGTGTGTGTGTGTGTGTGTGTGTGTGTGTGTGTGTGTGTGTGTGTGTGTGTGTGTTATGTGTGTGTGTGTGTGTGTATGTGTGTGTGTTTATGTGTGTGTGTGTGTGTGTGTGTGTGTGTATGTTTGTGTGTGTGTGTGTGTGTGTGTGTATGTGTGTTTATGTTTATGTTTGTGTGTGTGTGTGTGTGTGTGTGTGTGTGTGTGTGTGTGTGTGTGTGTGTGTGTGTGTGTGTGTGTGTGTGTGTGTGTGTGTGTGTGTGTGTGTGTGTGTGTGTGTGTGTGTGTGTGTGTGTGTGTGTGTGTGTGTGTGTGTGTGTTTGGAATCCATCTCCAAGGTAAAAAGCAGAAAGTCCGTGAGGTTTATTGTGGTTGAAATGAGAGACACACCTTTTCTCTCGGCTTTTATCCACTAACATCGTTAGAGCTGCCACTTCCTGCCCTGAGAGAGATGTGGGCAGAGAAGGAGACGGATTGGATATGGGTAGTGAGGTAGTAACCGTGGGTTACAGAGGTAACACAGTGGGTATGGATAGGGGTAGTGAGGTAGTAACCGTGGGTTACGTGGTATGGATAGGGGTAGTGAGGTAGTAACCATGGGTTACGGGGTATGGATAGGGGTAGTGAGGTAGTAACCGTGGGTTACGGGGTATGGATAGGGGTAGTGAGGTAGTAACCGTGGGTTACAGAGGTAACACAGTGGGCATGGGCAGGGGTAGTGAGGTAGTAACCGTGGGTTACAGAGGAAACACAGCGGGCATGGACAGGGGTAGTGAGGTAGTAACCATGGGTTACGTGGTATGGATAGGGGTAGTGTGGTAGTAACCGTGGGTTACGGGGTATGGATAGGGGTAGTGAGGTAGTAACCATGGGTTACAGAGGAAACACAGCAGGTATGGATAGTGGTAGTGACAGTGGGTAACAGAGGAGATTGTTTCTGTCAATGCATTTGTTAAACACCTGTGGAGTACACTGGCACCTATCACACTCTCCTATAAACCAATGGCAGAGGGGAAGCACCCATCCCAACAAGGCAGCAGAGAATATGTTATGAACAAGAGACACACACACGTGGATAGTCACACACTCACACACACACACACACACACACACACACAGACAGACAGAACCCCACTCAGAGAGTGAGAGAGGTCTTA
>JAPMUY010010341.1:35000-50000 GCA_026901105.3 Galaxias olidus
TCGCATTCACACACAATGTTATACGCGCGTAAGACCGACCTATTTGATCATACAAACCGAATGAGCCCAGTCTTCGATAACAAATAAAACGCTCAATAGCACCACCGTGTTTTCATTAAAGGTTCAGTAATAGTCTACTCAGAAAGCTATGAAGTACCGTCTGATGATAAAAACCAAACACAATAATGTGGAATAAAATGTAGCTAATTGCTGGGTAGACTATATGACATCACAACCTATTGGCTTAAACAAACTGTCCATAAATTGCCCTCGTTATCATCCGTACCCCTTCGTGATTAAAATGTCCTCTGATTTGTAGTTTGACTTGAAATACGCAGATGACTACAAAAATATACGCTTGGTATCATCAGGCGGTTTTTGCAGATGCACACAGCGCAGCGCACTGCTCCGCTCCTTGCAGCTTGCTGATTAGTCGTGGAGTTGAAGCTATAACGGTATAATATTTGACTGTAAACCAAGGCAGTGCTGTTGTCTCGATGCGAACCGTGGGTTTTTAGGAGACGGTGAGTGATTCAAGGGGTATTTTGGAGAGGATCATCTCGTCTGCTCGATCGGGTGAGAGCATATCACTATATCCTAACATAGGAGACGGTGCATTTTCATACATGTTTGCGCGCTTGTGTGTTGCAACGCAATTTAATCGATGAAAACGTCCCGTTGGATTGTATTCAGTAAGCTAGTCAATTCGTTTTAGACTCCGTTTCAACTTAAATAGAGGCTGTGGTGTCATATAATGCATTTTTATATAGAAGGCTGTTTTTCAACATCAGTCCGAGGGATAGAGATGAGAGAGTGAACGAGAGGGGGAGATAAGAGAGAGAGAGAGAGAGAGAGAGAGAGAGAGAGAGAGAGAGAGAGAGAGAGAGAGAGAGAGAGAGAGAGAGAGAGAGGGAGAGAAAAACAAGGGATCTGGTTGAAAATGTAAGAGGATTTGATTTTGCAGCCACTGAAAAGAGATTAAGGCGACAGCAGTGGAAGTTAAATTGTGCTGCATATAAAAAAAATGGGCGGATAGGTTTTTAGATGAGATTGGTACCACCTTCCATCCTAAAATATTATCGCTCTCGCATGAAGTCACTGACTACTTCACATCCGGTTTAGCCTAAAATGTTTTGGTAAATTATAGACTTATTTTTACTATTTGTATTTGCGCAGAGTATATTTGACAGTTTATGTGACCAATTTTGTCGGGTCCTGAAACGAGTTGAACTCTCCACACCACCACCAATGAACAGTGTCCGAGACCTGCGCAAACTCCGCGTCGTCAGCAGCCGCTGCTCGAGCCTCAAGCTAAATTTCGGCAGATCTGAGTTCTTACTGGAATTTCAACATCGAATCAGCGTAGTAAAGGTACAGATTAAAGTTTGAGTTTACGGGCATATATTATTCTAAGATCTTTCACACATTTGTTTTACGCAAATTCATTCATTTGTATTTTTTTGTCTTTTTCGCTGCAAAAGGTGTTGCGAAGAACACCACATTGAGAAATGTATTTAGCGGTCTTGGGGACTCGCAGAATCCAGTAAAAAGAATAAGGAGTTTCATGGGAAATGGAGAATGTGAAGTTTGTTTTTTTAATTTAGAGAACCATTAGAGAAATAACCAATTTGTTATTCAAACGCAGCTCTTCAGTAATCTGAAAGGTGATTTTGATTCAGCACTGGACAGCGCATCGAATATTATAATATCTCCACCGCCATCGTACAGTTACCTAATTACTTCGACACGCGCGAATTGAATTATCGTGCATGTTTTATATCATCAGCCTTGCAGTTATGCCAGTTGCATGCTAAATTTCTCTCAGGAGCCTAGATATCTAATGTGGTCCATTTCCGTGGAATAACTTAGAAAGTGTGGCTGTACTGGATTTTTCCTCCCCGTTAATCTTCGTGAGCCTGATTTATCGAATCCCTGAGAACTAAGGGAATTTGAACGGCACACATCTCTCAGCGAATTCGAAGCAGTACACCTTGAAGGAGGTGAAGCTACTAGGCTAACGGGTGACAATTCTTCCAGGCAATGTATCTTTTATTGATAGCTTACTGTGTTAAATTTTTTTTTTTTTTTTGGCATTGTTGTTTAGATTAGAAAATTTTTGTTTTCCGCAAATAACCCAAGTAATTTCAGTCAGTCGTTAAGCTGTATGCACAAAAATGGGGCTCTTTTATTGCTGGTGAAGGCTAAACAACTGTTTTGTTAAAATGTATCTGTTGCTTATGTTGGAGACAGATGAATATGCTGTTGTTATTCAAGAGGATTTGACGGTTGCTGCGGTTTCGCGTAGTTTCTATTGTAAAGCTATGAGACCTATAACCACAATTGCCACGGTTACAAAATACTATCACAATGCAATTTATATTTGAGAATATAAGTGCTAAGCCTTTATAGTTGTCGTATGGCAGGCACCCTAGTTTATAGGTAGCGTAGGTATCTGGGTTACTTCGTTTTAGCTAGCGGGTCCTTAGCTCACATCCACTTTTTATACAAGTATCGTTTAGACAATACAGTTGATGGGCTATATGTGAAATAGAAGCCGATTTACTGAGATTAAAGATGGTTTTGACTGTTGACTGTTTTAATACGTGCTACATACGGCATTGTAGGAATACAAATTCCAACTGATTTCATTATGTGCGTATATTACCAGCGTTTGTAGCAATATCTTGAATAGGTGATGATCATAGACTTCATAGCTTTTAGAATAGTTATGTGCTTTGATTTCACCCACACTTGCATCTTTTGGTTGAGAATCACTTACACAAGGAATCCAAAAATCCACAGGTCATTGAGCAGTGTCCTGATCTTTGTGAAACGTTGACTCCTCCTCTTGGAAGAAAAATTTTTTTGGGATGAAATGTTTTACCACTGAGTCTCAAACATTTAGCATGAGTGTGTGCAGTAATGCCCTCCTGCTAATGGTCTGGTGTTGTTTTCCTCCGACAGTGCTAGGTCCACGCTCAGCGACCATGAGTGGACGGATCTGCAGCACGGCCGTGCTCTGTCTGTGGGCCTGCCTGCTGGTGGCCAACATCGCTCTGGGGGGGAAGAGGTAAGACAAGCCAGCATGGACTTAAAACATTAAAACCACCGTGTCACTATTGAGTAAGGACCGTGAGTACCTGTCTGTGTGAGGCATAGGGACCCACATGGGCCTGCCCTGCATGGCACGGACACAAGGAGTAGCACCACTCTGTGTGTTTACGTGCTGTGGTACAGACCGATCCTCTCTGCTGTGTATTACTGTTACCGTTCTGTAGAACCATGTGCTGTGGTCCAGTCTGACCCTCTCTGCTGTATGACTGTGCTGTGGTCAGGACCGATCCTCTCTGCCGTGTATTGCTGTTCCCGTTCTGTAGAGAAGCGTGCTGTTTAGTCCCTGGCAGGCCAACTCTGCTGTATTACTGTTCCTGTTCTGTAGAACCATGTTGGTCCAGACCGACACTCTCTGCTATATTACTGTTCCTGTTCTGTAGAACCATGTTGGTCCAGACCGACTCTCTCTGCTGTATGACTGTTCCCGTTCTGTAGAGCAGCGTGCTGTTTAGTCCCTGCGGTCTAGTTAAAGCACACACCCCTTGCTAATGCCCTCTAAGGCGTTGAAATGTAATAGACTGTTTTTGCCACTACGGTCATCTTGTGATGTTGATAAGAGTTGGTCCCTCATGGCCAGCCAGCCAGCCAGTTAGTCAGTTAGCCAGCAAGCCAGTCAGCCAGCCACCCAGTCAGCCAGTTAGCCAGCCAGCCAGCCAGTCAGTCAGCCACCTAGTCAGCCAGTTAGCCAGCCAGCCAGCCAGCCAACCAGCTAGCCAACCAGCCAGCCAGCCAGTCAGTCAGCCAGCCAGCCAGCCAGCCAGCCAGCCATCTTAAGTGCGGTCCATTTAAACAGCTTATTATCCCAAATGCAGACTTGTGTTTGTAATGATCCTGATTCCACATATTCTTCGTCTTCTTCTTAATCTTCTTCTTCTTCTTCTTCTTCTTCTTCTCCTTCTCCGTCTCTTGTCTGTGCTCGTGTGGGTTCTCCTCTGGTGTTGTTAAGCGTGCGGGGGGCGGGTGTAATTGGGGCACCCACTCCAGGACGGCAGCACTCTATAATTGCGTTGAAGTAATAGAAGGTGCACACAGGACTCAGGGAGTGGCTAAAACCAAAATAGTAATTATCCATGATACTGTGCCTCTCCATTTCCTAATGGACCAGCACCCACATGGAGGGGACAACATCGTCAGAGCTCCAGTGAACATGTATCTGACACTCAAGCTCTCTCTCTCTCTTTTTTATGCAAATTATATGTGGTTGTTTTTTTTGTTGTTGTTATTTTCACGTCAGACACACTTGACAATAGCTGCAGGGTTATCTCCCAAAGTAGAAAGTCAAGGATATAGGGAGGGCGAGATAAACAGAGTGAGAGAGAAAGAGAGGGATAGAGGAGGAGGAGGAGGAGAAGGGAGACAGGATGAGAGATGACAGCAATATGACCCAGTGACATGGGATTGCCACAGTACTAATCCTCCTCCTGAGAGTCAGAAGACAGTCCCTGCTCTGTGAGCACCTCCACATTATAATCTCACTGCGCTGACGAGGTTAACATGACCCAAAAGCATCGACAGGATTTTCATTTCATAGGTGAGGGAGGCAATATATAAAGTTTATTTTTAGACTGTGAAAAGGTGGGAGGGTCCAACACTGCCTTCTGAAAACGGGGCTGGACATGTCCGTCCGCCTCTCTCCCCCGCAAATTACACCTCTCCCCAAAATGAATGGAATAGAGGATAGAATGTAAACAAAGCTCGATCATGGCCAAATGAAATGTTGTCTTTTCAAAAAGACGTGTGATCTTATAGGCTGAGGGACCTTAAGGAAGTGAGATAGTTGTGTCTGCCTCCCTGGAAGGTTAGCTAATTCATCCCTGCTGTCAGAGTCAGCCGTGGGAGTCGACTTTGAATAGTGATGTATCGCACCGCCCTGGCCTACTATTTCCCCCACTGTGATAACTGCTCACTCTTCCTGTGGGCACGGTAGCTGCCTGCTCTGCAGAGTGCACCAAAGCAGTTGGCTTAGGCTCCGTTTAGAAGGGGGACACGGTAGCTCTACCAACACAGAGCGACCACAGGCAACCTTCTCGATTCCCGAGGAAACACATCGGAGCTTTGCTCCGTCTTTCCCTCCAGCCGGATAATTGCAGGTCCTCCTCACTGCTCAGCCAATAAAAATCCCCCTGATTGCTCGACCAAAACCCCGACACCATAAGCAGCGGGATAATAATCAAGTCATGGTTTTCCTTATTCGCTTCCGTAATTTTTTTTAATAAGGGGCTGTTGTTTCTAGAGATAAACTAATACCGACCACTTAGTACGGCGACCAGTGTGTGTGTGTTGTGTGTGTGTGTGTGTGTGTGTGTGTGTGTGTGTGTTTTATTTCATCAATGGTCTCATATCTACAGGGTAGAGAAAGAATTGGATTGGAGACATTAAAGGACAGGCTATAGACATTAGCAACAACACCCTGCATTCCATCGATGACTTCCCGCTCAAGCGAAGCAGGGTTGCTCCTGGTTAGCCCTTGTGTAAGGGACATTACCTATATTATAAATTATCTATATAGGTAACCATTTTATGTTAGGTATGTTTGTACATTACCCAATAAGGAATGTGTTACTATGAGACCCTGAGTGTATAAATGTGAGTTCAGATTAGGAGGCCCTCGGAGGGTTGGAGTGCCTTTGGGGTGGTTTTCTCTGTATTGTAATCTTTCATTTATATTGTTAAGCATGATACCTTTGTGAGATTTCTTTATCAAATGGCTACGATAAGATTTCTATTACACTTGAATGGGAGTCCAGTTGCTGCGGGTGTTGGTTGACTTTGTGGAGGATCACTCTAGCCTCTGGTCTGTGGCAGACGATTGCCCCTGGACATTGACAGGGACATTGTCCTGTTCACAGTGTGTGGTTAGGTGGGTGACGTCACAAACAATCCCATGACACATCTCGGAAAGAGTAGGGGTGCAACCCCGGTGTCCTGGATAAAATTCCCACTCTGGCCCTATATCAATCCTGGCTACCCATCTATCCCTTCAGCTCCCAATTGGCTAGTCAATCCCCTCTCCTGCCCCTATGGCTCTCAGTAGGTCAGAAACTGATGTGTGGTGAGCAAGTCTGGTGCAAAATGGCTGCCGTGGCATCACCCAGGTGGGTGCTACACATTAGGGACCAAACTATGAGTCCCCCCCTACAGGGTAAAGCGCTTAGGGTGTCTGGAAAAGCACCGTGTCAAATGCAATCAATTATTATAGAGCGGAATAGGTAGGGAGAGCGAGCTAGAAAGCCACCCAGCCAGCCAGTCGTCAATCAGCCAGCCAGCCAGTCAACCAGTCAGTCAGCCTGTCAACCAACCAGTCACTCAATCAGCCAGCCAGTCAACCAGCCAGCCAGTCAACCAATCAGCAAGCCAGCCAGCCAGTCAACCAGAAAGTCAGCCAGCCAGTCAACCAAAAAGTCAGCCAGCCAGCCAGTCAGTCAGTCAACCAGCCAGTCAATCAGCCAGCCAGTTAATCAGCCAGCCAGCCAGTCAGCCGGTCAATCAGCCAGTCAGTCAACCAGCCAGTCAGTCAACCAGCCAGTCAGTCAGTCAACCAGCCAGTCAGTCAATCAGTCAACCAGCCAGCCAGCCAGTCAGTCAACCAGCCAGTCAGCCAGCCAGTCAGCCAGCCAGCCAGTCAACCAGTCAGTCAGTCAACCAGCCAGTCAGCCAGCCAGCCAGCCAGTCAACCAGTCAGTCAGTCAACCAGCCAGTCAGCCAGCCAGCCAGTCAGTTAATCAGTCAACCAGCCAGCCAGTCAGTCAACCAGCCAGCCAGCCTGCCAGCCAGCCAGTCAGCCACAGTGTTTCTGCTCACATGACCTCTAGATGGGGATGGTGCACAGTGTTTTCTGAGGAAGTGGCCCGTAGCTTATCAACATATGTAACACTCTCTTCTTTTAGTGAGCCCCCTTTTCTCCTCCTCTATGTTTTTATTCACTTTCTCCTCACCCTTCAACACCCCACCCCCATCCTAAATATAACAGTTGATTTTAAAATATTTTTGCTGCCACTTGAATGGGAGTGTGGGCGACCCTGCTTGGATTTCCACCGTGTTTGATTCCATATGCTTATTTACTTTAGAAAAAAAAGTGTGTGTTGCACATTTGCTATTTTTAAGAGATCGTGTTAGTCTAGGCTGTTATGAACATTTAGTGTGTGTGTGTGTGTGTGTGTGTGTGTGTGTGTGTGTGTGTGTGTGTGTGCACGCTTTTATGAGTGTGTGTGTTTGTATGTCTGTTGGTCGGGAATTTGAAGTCGGACATATACAGCTTAGCAATACCTTAAATAAAATGTATTATTATTATTATTATTATTATTATTATTAATAATATTAATAATAATAATAATAATAATAATAATAATAATAATAATAATAATAATAATAATAGTAATATCTAAATCAATCAATAATTATCTAGGTGAGCTAGACACACACACATGGCTTTTTAAAGGCCTTTGTTGTAACATGAGCGTACTTATAAACCACACAGAAAACAGCGGGTAGAGAAAATCAGCCCATGAATTCTGTGAATGATGTGTGAGGAATGTCTTTATTTAGACGGTGTAACAGCTCACGCTTGAAGCCGTGTGATATCCTTCCTCCTTCCCCTCCTTCTTCCCCCTCTTCCTCCCCCTCTCACCTCCTCGCTGTTCTGACGCCTATATCCTTCTTTTCTTTTTTTTCCCACTCTCTCATTACAATCTGTCTCCCACTTTTCCACGGCTACTCTTGCTCTTGAGGGACCTTGTTTTGCTTCTTAGCTAACTCTCTTTATTTCTCTCTCTCTCTCTTCGTCTCTGTCTCTTTCTCACTCTGTCACACAAACTCTCTTTTTATTTCTTTCTTTTCGTCTCTGTCTTTTTCTCACTCTGTCACACAAACTCTCTGTGTCTCTGTCTCTGTCTCTCTCTCTCTCTCTCTCTCTCTGTCTCTCTCGCTCGCTCTCTCTCTCTCTCTCTCTCTCTCTCTCTCTCTCTGCTGTTTCCTTTCCATCTCTCCTCCTATGTGGGGGTGGGTGGGGTGGGGGGGGGGGGGGGGGGGCGGCTAACTTAAATCCCGATGACCTCCCTCGTCTCCTTGGCGTTGTTCTGAGCTGAGCTTGTTTCCAAACACAACGTAGTGTTTATTTAGCATGCAATCAAATCAGCGTGGCTCTGCCCCGTTGGCGTTCAAAGCAATCAACAGCATGTGATTGCTTCCAGCCGTACGATTATTTTATCAGCCAAACATTTTTGTGATTCTTTAAAGAGGAAACGCAAATGTAAACATATATAGGCGCATCTTGCACATTCTGTTGCCATGGCCACGAATTTTCGCGACTTGATTAAAATATGTATTGCCTATGATCATTGCGATGAAATATGTATGAGCGGAGATGTGCTAACTCTGCTCACACAATTACTGATTGGGAGTGTTTCTGCTTCACTCTAAGCATTTTGTTCCATGTTGTTCAAAGAGCACATTCAATGAGTCCTTTGCAGTTAAAAGACCATATTAAGGTATAAATAATGCATTATGATTTGTGTTCAGTTTTCTGCCCCGCGGATAAAAAGCAGACTGTCTCACGCAAATTTGCTGTTATTATAATATTTTTATTCCAGAGCAAGTCGATTTGTTACAGAGCAAGAGAACGTGCCCAGCACTCACCAGTCTGTCAATATCAATAAACACAAAGTCTTTCAAATTTTGTCGCAGACTATAAATTGCAAATTACAAAGTGTTTTCAGGGAAACGTGGGGGCTATTATGTTGCACAGTAGGACTCTAAGTCACTATGTGTTAAATAGCACAGTCCCAGCAGCCAGAGAACATGCAGATACTTGCTAAATTGAAGTTAAAATTACATTTCTGACTACGGCGCTCTGAGGTGATACTAAATAGATTCTAATCTGGCTGGCTGACCGGCTGTGATTCTGAATTCATCCACTCTGCTGGTACTATATATATGGTGTGGCATATCGTAACAAAGTTGTGACTTTATTATATAACGTTGTGAATGCAATTATAATACGTCCTTTACTAGTTTAATAGAAATAAATAATTTACTATTTTATTAATAATATATCATTTACTATTTTGATAATAATAGTAATAATAATCCCATGTAATATTTTGAGTGCTGCATAACTACATGCTGTGCCGTATTGTAATAAAGTTATAACATTGTAAATGTAATAACAATGTATAATATATCTCTTCAGGGTGCGTCAAAACTACATGCTGTGGCGCATTGCAATAAAGTTATAACGCTGCTTATGCAATAATAATATATAATATAACTACATGCAGGGGCATAATTACATGCTGTGGCACATTGCAATAAAGTTATAGTGTTGTATATGTAATAATAATATACAATATATCGTTTCAGGGGGCTTCATAATTACATGCTGTGGCACATTGTAATAAAGTTATAATGTTGTATGTGTAATAATAATATACAATATATCGTTTCAGGGGGCTTCATAATTACATGCTGTGGCACATTGTAATGAAGTTATAACGTTGTATATGTAATAACAATATATAATATATCGTTTCAGGGGGCTTCATAACTACATGCTGTGGTGTATCGTAATAACGTTATAACATCATTGTTATAATATTACCTCCTGACTGTGGCTGTGAATTGGAATCTCTGAATTGTGAATTCCCGATGCTGACGTCAGGTTGTGACTGTCTGCTTCGTCTTTAGCTCTGGGCAGAACGGCAACGCTGACGAGCTGAAAGACAACACAACAGTGTTCACTAAGATCCTGGATAACCTGCTGGACGGCTACGACAATCGCCTGAGGCCGGGACTCGGAGGTACTGCCATGGGCCAACGCCCTGACACCACACAGAAGGGATGGTTTTCTGCAATGTCGAACGTAAACTGAAGTAAACCAGCTGAACAAGCTGTGAACGTAGCGTTAAGACGAGGCAGTAGACAGGCAAAGAGTAGCTAAGTGTAGCAGTGTCGCTGAGGCTATGAGCTGACCATGTTGAGATGGGGTGCAGACCAGTGAGAGAGTAAGTCTGGGTGCAAGTTCAGAGCCAGCCCTGCAGAGGAAATTAAAGATTATTGTAGAAATCATTCATAAATCATAATGTCATTTTCCACCTCAGGAATAAAGAATAAAAAGAAAGCTCAGATGAGGTCTGCGTCTGTAGGCGAGGCCGTGGCCCTGGGAGGGGCGCGGGGGGGGGGGGGGACATGAAAATTAAATGTGAGTGTTATTATTGAGGTGGTCTTATTGTACTGGGTTCTGACAGTGAGATCGGTAAGTGCAGAAATGAGTATTGACGTCTGCAATAGGCATTGTGAACGCATCGTTATTGGAGTGTGTGTGTGTGTGTGTGTGTGTATGGGGGGATGGGGGGGGGCTTCATGAAAATTGTTGAGTGATTAGACCAAAGGCTATGTAGAAGCAGCCGGGGGATGAAGAGGTAGTTAGGGCTTTAATGACTAACGCTGATCCACCTCACTCGCACAATTTCTTGCTTCAACAGAGCGCGTAACCGAAGTCAAGACGGACATTTTTGTGACGAGTATTGGTCCCGTTTCTGACCACGACATGGTAAGGACCTGCTCCCGCTCTCTCTATCCCTCCCTCTCTCTCTCTCTATCCCTCTCTCTCTCTCTATCCCTCCCTCTCTCTCTCTCTATCCCTCCCTCTCTCTCTCTCTCTCTCTCCCTCTCTCTCTCTATCCCTCCCTCTCTCTCTCTCTCTCTCTCTCTCTCTCTCTCTCTCTCTCTCTCTCTCTCTCTCTCTCTCTCTCTCTCTCTCTCTCTCTCTCTGACCACTCTCTCTCTCTCTCTCTGCTCCCTCTCTCTCTCTCTCTCTCTCTCTCTCTCTCTCTGACCACAACATGGTAAGGACCTGCTCCCGCTCTCTCTCTCTCTCTCTCTCTCTCTCTCTCTGACCACAACATGGTAAGGACTTGCTCCCTCTCTCTCTCTCTCTCTCTCTCTCTCTCTCTTGTCCTGCTCTAACCCCCCCACTCCTATTCCTGACACATCACTTTAAAATGGGTCAACACGGGAAAACGTTGATTCATTGTTGATAACTGTCATTCATTTCCAATGTGCTGCAAAATGCTTCACAGCATAATATCTTGCAGAAACCCAGTTCTTTCAGTGCTATAACATTACTTTATATAAATGCTCCTTCTGTGCTGTGAGTTTTGTGCCAGTCTACTTTTCATACATGATTATTTGTACTTGTTTTGGAAACTATATTAGCTTTCAATAATTTACAAAATATCTTTTGGCGAGATATTGCAAGAAACATTAGTTTTGAAAGCTTTCCTGAATCCCAAAGTGATCAGATTGTTGATCCCAGGCCAGACAGATTACTTCCCGACCAGGAAGGCAATGAGTGATTGGCTACTCGTTCTCACGGTAATACGGCAATCAGCTCATGCATTATTCATAACGTTTGCCAAACTGCCCTTTAGAATTGTATTTAGCTGTCGCGTTCAAACAAGCAGAAAGTCATTTGATTTAAATAGGATGAGCATTTCATGTAAATGCATAATAGAATAACTAATAATAACAGTAGTTCAATGGGCTTTGAATAAGAAAAAAAACAAAAAAAAACGGTTTCTCTACGGAGGTTGGCTGTAATGTAAAATAATTGCCGATTGGCTCCCCAGCCCAGCAGCAATACAGAGCCTGTAGGAGCTCCGTGGAAAAAGCGTGATTGTTCTCTTAGAGTGGCCACTATTCCACTTTCTCCCTTACCTTCCCTCTGCTCCCCTCAACCGCACGTGTTGGGCTGTAATCCTGTCATTACCATGGCTGACACATGTAGTTTGTTCACGGAATGGGAAGGCCAAGAGGAATATCGCTCGCTGCCTGTAGAACCCTTCGTTTCCCATTGACTTACATCACCTCCCAGCTCCGTTTCAGCTCACACTAATTATCTCAGCCAGTAGGATGGGGGGGGGGGGGGGGGGGGGGGGGGGGGGGGGGGGGGGGGGGGGGGGGGGGGGGGGGGGGGGGGGGGGGGGGGGGGGGGGGGGGGGGGGGGGGGCGACTACATTGTAATTTCAGTGCCTCTTTACTTTGGCAGACCTCACGGAAGTCATTACAATCTGCTCTCCGCCATGGCTATTAAAATGTTCTACAATGGCTTGTCTCTGTAATTTTGTGTTTGGGGAGCGTTCGCTGATCTGGGAGGATCCGTAATGGTGGCCTAATAGAGGCGTGTGAAGGTACGGTTTCATGTCCCCGGTACTTCCCCCTCACTCAACCATTGCAGAAGGGCCAGATCCCACCAAATGGCGCCAACTGAGGTCCTCAATTTAGAAAAAAAAAAAGGAAAAAAATGAATCGGGGCAAAAATAAAGGTATTTGGTTGAAAATGGTTCTGTTGTGAGTGTGCTGCAATGGAGAGTGAGGATGATGGAGCAGTAGATGCAGCCCGTCCATGCCTGTGTGAAGGGCACTAAGCTGAACCGACACTGAGCAGCAGGCTATGGCTGGAGAAACTGGGCCACGGCCAGCCCAGTGAGTGTGAAGCTGAAGTGACACGGCAGAGAAAGGGAGGGATGAAGAGGACACTGTATTACTCAGCATCCTCCTCCCGTTCTCTTCGAAAAGAAAGAAAGGGAAGACCTCAAGGGAATCTGACCTCTGTTCCTTTCTTTCTCTCCATCTCTCTCTCTGTCTCTCTCTCTTTCTCTCCCCCCCTCTCTCTCTCTCTCTCTCTCTCTTTATTTCTCTACCTCTCTCTCTCTCCCTCTCTATCTCTCTCCCTCTCCCTCTGTCTCTCTCTCTTTCTCCTCTCCCTCCCTCTATCTCTCTCTTTCTCTCCCTCTCTCTCTCTCTCTCTCTCTCTCCCCCACTAGGAGTACACCATTGATGTGTTCTTCCGACAGAGCTGGAAGGACGAGCGTCTGAAATTTAAGGGTCCGATGGACGTGCTGCGTCTGAATAACCTGATGGCCAGTAAGATCTGGACCCCCGACACCTTCTTCCACAACGGCAAGAAGTCAGTGGCTCACAACATGACCATGCCCAACAAGCTGCTACGCATCACAGAGGAGGGAACGCTGCTCTACACCATGAGGTAGGTCACAAATACTACACCATGAGGTAGGTTAGAGATACTACACCATGAGGTAGGTCACAGATACTACACCATGAGGTAGGTCAGCGATACTACACCATGAGGTAGGTCAGAGATACTACACCATGAGGTAGGTCAGAGATACTACACCATGAGGTAGGTCAGAGATACTACACCATGAGGTAGGTCATAGATACTTCACCATGAGGTAGGTCACAGATACTACACCATGAGGTAGGTCAGAGATACTACACCAGGAGGTAGGTCACAGATACTACACCATGAGGTAGGACTACACGATGAGGTAGGACAGAGATACTTCACCATGAGGTTGGTCACAGATACTTCACCATAAGGTAGGTCAGGGATACTATACCATGAGGTAGGTCACAGATACTACACCATGAGGTAGGTCAGAGATACTACACCATGAGGTAGGACTACACCATGAGGTAGGTCACAGATACTACACCATGAGGTAGGACCACACCATGAGGTAGGTCACAGAAACTACACCATGAGGTAGGACCACACCATGGGGTAGGTCAGAGATACTACACCATGAGGTAGATCACAGATTGTACACCATGAGGTAGGACTACACCATGAGGTAGGTCACAGATACTACACCATGAGGTAGGTCAGAGATACTACACCATGAGGTAGGTCACAGATACTACACCATTAGGTAGGACTGCCACATGAGGTAGGACTACACCATGAGGTAGGTCACAGATACTACACCATGAGGTAGGTTGAAGATGCAGTATATGGGAATGGGTAACTTTCCATATATGTGGGACAAATATTTGGGTTTTAAAATGGGACAAATGGGGTTTAAGTATTAATTTGTACACATGCATATACATACATGTATTTGTATAAATCAGTATAGTTATATGTGCGGTATACATTTCCCCCTCATGGTTAATCTGTTCCAGTAATTGTCCTATGACAGTTTGAACACTCCGACAGGGCAGAGGGGCTTTTATCCTGACAGACGGGGCCGTCACTGAGTGGGGGTAGGGCAGTGCTCCCGCTACAGGCCGTGTGTTTTTACTGGAGCAGAATGATCGTAAATAACCGCCCTGCGATGATTTGAACTCCCCTCGCTCTCCATCCGGCCATAACGCTAACGTTAGGGGGGGGGGTCATAAAGCCTCCTCCTACCATGTTTATTAGCAGATAAAGGCACCGGGGAGTCCATATCGGTGTCACGCAGATGACGGATTACGGGAGAGTCAGGGACGGGAGGGGGGCGCTCTTCTCCAGGCATGCTGTCAGACAGAGAGAAATAAAGAGAGAGGGAGAGAGAGAGAGAGAGAGAGAGAGAGAGAGAGAGAGAGAGAGAGAGAGAGAGAGAGAGACAGACAGAGAGAGAGACAGAGACAGACACAGACAGACAGAGAGAGACAGAGAGAGACAGACAGAGAGATACACAGAGAGAGAGAGATAGAGAGAGACAGACACAGAGAGAGAGACAGAGACAGACACACACACAGAGAGAGAGAGAGAGAGAGAGAGAGAGAGAGAGAGAGAGAGAGAGAGAGAGAGAGAGAGAGAGAGACAGACACACAGAGAGAGAGGGACAGACAGAGAGAGTAGCTGCTGCTCCCGGGCCTGTGTCAGCCCCAGACAGGGTAGGGTAACGTGACAGCGATTGGAGGCTGATGTGTTACATTTTTAACCACTCTTTTTGGTTTTTCTGGGTTTTGCAACAATCTTTTCTTTCTTCTGGTCATTTTCTCTCTGTTTCTCTCTCTCTCTCTCTCTCTCTCTCTCTCTCTCTCTCTCTCTCTCTCTCTCTCTCTCTCTCTCTCTCTCGCTCTCCCTCTCTTTCTCTC
>JAPMUY010010341.1:55000-85000 GCA_026901105.3 Galaxias olidus
TAATCAACTGTGGCTCCAGAGGAATTAAGGGACACGGGTTGGATGTCAGCGTGGATTTACGCCTGTGTGTTAGTGTGTGTTAGTGTGTGTGTGTGTGTGTGCGTGTGTTTGTGTGTGTGTGTGTGTGTGTGAAGCGCGTTTTTTTGTGTGTGTGTGTGCGTGTGTGTGTAGAGTGTGTGTGTGTGAGTGTGTGTGTGTGTGTGTGTGTGTGTGTCTATGTGTGTGTGTGTGTGTGTGTGTGTGTGTTAGTGTGTGTGTGCGTGCGTGTGTGTGTGTGCGTGCGTGCGTGCGTGCGTGTGTGTGTGAGAGATTGAGTTAGAGAGAGAGAGAAGTCTTATGCAACCGGGACCTAAAAAGAAAACTCGTCTGCAGCATGCTTCATAGCAACAGAGCACAGTGCTAGCTTAGATGTCCTTGATTTACCCCATTTCTCTCCCTCTCCCCCTCTCTCCCTCTCCCCCTCTCTTATTCCTCAACCCCTCTGCCTCTCTCCCTGTCTTATTCCTCGACCCCTCTTCCTCTCTCCCTGTCTTATTCCTCGACCCCTCTTCCTCTCTGCGCATTTCAAACGTCAGTGCCTCCCCTGGTTAAAGTAGCTTTCCTTGCCTCGCCGTGTCTGAACTATGGCACCACGTTTTCCAGCCCCACTTTTGCTGCTGCAGCTTATAGTCTCTCCTCCCCCCATCTCTCCTCTCTCCTCTCTATCCTCTCCTCTCTCTTTCCTCCCCCCATCGCCCCTCTCTCCTCTCTATCCTCTCCTCTCTCTTCTCTCTCTCCTCCCCCCATCTCCCCCCTCTCCTCTCTTCTCTCTCTTCTCTCTCTCTTCTCTCTCTTCTCTCTCCCCTCTCCTCTCCTCTCTCTCTTCTCTATCCTCTACTCTCTCTCCTCTCTCTCCTCTCTTCTCTCTCTCTTCTCTATCCTCTACTCTCTTTCTCTCTTCTCTCTCCTCTCCCCTGTCTACCATATCCTCTCCCCTCTCTCTCCTCCATCCTCTTCTCTCTTTCTCTCTCCTCTCCCCTCTCTCCTCTCTTCTCTCTCTCTTCTCTATCTTCTACTCTCTTTCTCTCTCCCCTCTCCTTTCCTCTCTCCCCCCCCCCCTCTCTCCCGTATCCTCTCCCCTCTCTCCTCCCCCCCTCCCCCCTCTCCTGCAGTGCTGTGTCTAAAGCTGGAACTAACCCACCTGTGCTGCTTGTCACGTGTCCAGGGTGTGTGTGTGTGTGTGTGTGTGTGTGTGTGTGGTGGTGGGGGGGTGGCCTAGATCCATACCACTATCTGGGACGTGCGTGTCCCTCATGTCATCAACATTGGTTCTGGCTCTGCGAGCGCACACACGCACACACACACACCCACACACCTACAAACCTACACACACACACACACACACACACACACACACACGTACACTCCACACACAAATACCCACACACTCCTACCTACACACACCCACACACCCACAAACCTACACACACACACACCACACACACATCTACCCACACAGCTCCACGTACACTCAGCAGTCACACTCGGAGTACACAACACATGCTCAGCATACAAGGTGTAACTAGGTCGCTGCTACCAACAGTTCGCATGATTACAGAATGGAGATGAGCGATGGTTACCATGACAATAGATGGTACAGTGACAGCTGTCAGGGTTATTAGCCACTTCATCACCTGCTGAGAGGCGGCCTCTCCCTGCTCTCCACACTGCCCCAGGGCTCCTCACACTCAGGGGGCCCTAGTCATGTGGCTACTCCGGAATAAAACCCGTCTGTAATGTACCTAAGATTATCTCATCCTCACAGCCTGGCCTTATGGAATGGGAGCAGCTACAGCCTTCAAGGCCAACAATATTCCAACATCCAGGTTTAAAATTCTAATGAATGTGGCAACATAGGCTGTATGGAGGCTATACATAGCAACACAGGTTGTATACAGGCTATACATAGCAACAGAGGTTGTATGGAGGCTACACACAGCAACAAATGTTGTATACAGGCTACACATAGCAACATAGGTTGTATGGAGGCTATACATAGCAACAGAGGTTGTATACAGGCTAAACATTTCAACAGAGGTTGTATGGAGGATATACATAGCAACAGAGGTTATATACAGGCTACACATAGCAACACAGGTTGTATACAGGCTACACATAGCAACACAGGTTGTATACAAGCTATACATAGCAACAGAGGTTGTATACAGGCTATATAACAACAGAGGTTGTGTACAGGCTACACATAGCAACGGTTGTATGGAGGCTACACATAGCAACAGAGGTTGTATGGAGGCTAACATAGCTACAGAGGTTGTATACTGTCTATACATAGCAACAGAGGTTGTATACAGGCTACATATAGCAACACAGGCTGTATATAGGCTACACATAGCAACAGAGGTTGTAGGCTATGCATAGCAACACAGGTTGTATACAGGCTATACATAGAAACAGAGGTTTTAGGCAACACATAGCAACACAGGTTGTATACAGGCTATATGTAGCAACAGAGGTTGTAGGCTTCACATAGCAACAGAGGTTGTATAGAGGCTATACATAGCAACATAGTTTGTATACAGGATATATATAGCAACAGAGGTTGTATACAGGCTACACTTAGCAACAGAGGTTGTATGGAGGCTACACATAGCAACATAGGTTGTATACAGGCTACACATAGCAACACAGGCTGTACACAGACTATACATAGCAACAAAGGTTGTAGGCTATACATAGCAACACAGGTTGTATGGAGGCTACACATACTAACACAGGTTGTATTAAGGCTACACATAGCAACAGAGGTTGAATGGAGGCTATACATAGCAACACAGGTTGTATGGAGGCTACACAGCAACAGAGGTTGTATGGAGGCTACACATAGCAACAGAGGTTGTTTACAGGCTAAACATAGCAACACAGACTGTATGGAGGATATATATAGTTTGTGGATCAACATGGAGTGTTTGTTCCTATTAACATCAGTAAACAGATCGTGATCAAACACCCAACAGCTAGCCTTCCCAGCTAGATAAATAGGCAATTAAAAAACCCAGCAGTGGGTTAAGTTATCTGATTTGTCATTGTTCCTATTAATGGCTGAATAATCTGCTGTGCGGCTATTTGCTCCGAAAACTGTTTACAAAATATACCTATTCATGATTTCATCTACCAACAGATTGAAAAACAGTCAAAAAATAGATGTTGATTACATGTAGTGTCACGAAGAATAATTGAATGAATATGCATTTTATTTCATAGCAAACACCCAAAGCCTTTCTCAAACACACACACACAGTTTCACACAAATGCAAAACACTTAAAAATGCAAACACACACAGACACACACATACACGCACCCAAGCACACTCTTCCTCGCTGTCTGACGTCAGCAGTGCTGAGAGGATGAGGAAGATGAGTTCTTCCCTCTCTTCTCTTAGGAGCTGTTTACTGGATCCTTACTGGCTCTTAGCCACTGGTGGATGGGGAACAATGCTGTCTGTGTGTAGAGAGTGCAGTTGAATCTGTCCTAAATGCTGCATGTCTGTTTTAGAGTAGATCTGGTTTTACATTGGTGAATAAGTCTTTAATTGTGTGTGTGTGTGTGTGTGTGTGTGTGTGTGTGTGTGTGTGTGTGTGTGTGTGTGTGTGTGTGTGTGTGTGTGTGTGTGTGTGTGGAGGGGCAGTGCTGTAACACTGTAGCCAGCCAGTGGTCTGTGGAAAGTGTTTCACCAGTGAATCGCTTCATCAAACAGCTTTCTTCTTTTATGATCTCTCTCTTCGTTGTGATTGCTCTTGTGTTTCCATGGGTTGGGTGGGTGACCCATATTAGCTTATGGACTTCAAATGAAGGTGAAATGTTTTTTTTCACTGAACGCCAAAGGCTTTCTATATCTTATGTTACATTTGATTTGAAATGATCCTACAGCGGTATAACATGTTATATATAAATGATCCTACAGCAGTATAACATGTTATATATAAATGATCCTACAGCAGTATAACATGTTATAAATAAATTATCTTACAGCAGTATAACATGTTATATATAAATGATCCTACAGCGGTATAACATGATGTTACATATAAATGATCCTACAGCAGTATAACATGATGTTACATATAAATGATCCTACAGCAGTATAACATGTTAGAGATAAATGATCCTACAGCAGTATAACATGATGTTAGAGATAAATGTTCTTATAGCAGTATAACATGATGTTAGAGATAAATGTTCTTATAGCAGTATAACATGATGTTAGAGATAAATGTTCTTATAGCAGTATAACATGATGTTAGAGATAAATGTTCTTACAGCGGTATAACATGATGTTACATATAAATGATCCTACAGCAGTATAACATGATGTTAGATAAAAATGTTCTTACAGCAGTATAACATGATGTTAGAGATAAATGTTCTTACAGCAGTATAACATGATGTTACATATAAATGATCCTACAGCGGTATAACATGATGTTACATATAAATGATCCTACAGCGGTATAACATGATGTTACATATAAATGATCCTACAGCAGTATAACATGATGTTACATATAAATGATCCTACAGCGGTATAACATGATGTTACATATAAATGATCCTACAGCAGTATAACATGATGTTACATATAAATGATCCTACAGCGGTATAACATGATGTTATATATAAATTATCCTACAGCGGTATAACATGTTATATATAAATTATCCTACAGCGGTATAACATGTTATATATAAATTATCCTACAGCGGTATAACATGTTATATATAAATTATCCTACAGCGGTATAACATGTTATATATAAATGATCCTACAGCGGTATAACATGATGTTACATATAAATGATCCTACAGCGGTATAACATGATGTTACATATAAATGATCCTACAGCGGTATAACATGATATATTTAAATTATCCTACAGCAGTATAACATAATTTTATATAGTGTTCCCTAATTGTGATAGTCTATCCAGCCTCGCCATTCATCAATGAAACCTTTGCATGTTCTATTTCTCTGTCTCTCCACGATCTCGTCCCGCTGTGTTTGAAGAAGCAAACCCGGTTAAATGATATGTATCATCTTAATCAAGTGTCGCTGCATGTGCACATAAGGCTAAATTAAGTGGAAAGGGTTCCCAACAATTGAGTTGTACCTCCATTAATCTAGTTAGACCTCTGCAGAACAGTGGCTCTGTTCATTAGCGGGACTCAAAACCTCCACGCAGACCATTAGTCCAGCGTGTGTGAGGGAGTCGTCTCTGCTCTATAGTGTGTTAATGAAGAACATCATAACTCAGAGAGCCCAGGCCTCTGTGGTCACACCAACACTCACCAATCAACCAATTAGAGCGACACAGAGAGTGGCGTTCACACATCTCATTAGAAAAACATTGTGTGGTTGCTGGTTTTTTTTTTGTTTGTTTTTTCCTCCTATTTTTTGTGTAGGATAAGTGAAGTTAGAGCTGGAGGAGCGAGGAGGAGGCGTTTCCATGGCAACGCGGCTTATCGTCTCCCCGATGTAAAGCTATAGTGGAGGCACTGAAGACACTAACCCCAGCCGCCTTACCCTGAATAAATGATCTAACTTACTGCAGCGCGCCAGCTAAATAACCCTAACCCTAACCCACTAACCCTAACTATGTGACCAGGCCTCCCAGCACACTAACCCTAACCCTAACCCTAAATAAATGATCTAACTTACTGCAGCGCGCCAGATAAATAACCCTAACCCACTAACCCTAACTATGTGACCAGGCCTCCCAGCACACTAACCCTAACCCTAACCCTAAATAAATGATCTAACTTACTGCAGCGCGCCAGATAAATAACCCTAACCCTAACCCACTAACCCTAACTATGT
Source organism: Galaxias olidus (assembly GCA_026901105.3). NCBI lineage: Eukaryota > Metazoa > Chordata > Actinopteri > Galaxiiformes > Galaxiidae > Galaxias > Galaxias olidus. The sequence goes on from JAPMUY010010341.1 coordinate 60,873, forward strand.
GACCAGGCCTCCCAGCACACTAACCCTAACCCTAACCCTAAATAAATGATCTAACTTACTGCAGCGCGCTGACTATATAACCTAACTCTAACCCCAGCCCCCTAACCCTAACCCTAAATAAATGATCAAACCTACTGCAGCGCGCTGACTATATAACCCTAACCCTAACCCCAGCCCCCTAACCCTAACCCTAAATAAAAGATCTAATTTACTGCAGCGCGCTGACTATATAACCCTAACCCCAGCCCCCTAACCCTAACCCTAAATAAATGATCTAACTTTCTGCAGCGCGCTGACTATATAACCCTAACCCTAACCCTAACCCTAACCCCAGCCCCCTAACCCTAACCCTAAATAAATGATCTAATTTACTGCTGCGTGCCAACTATATAACCCTAACCCTTACCCCACTCCCCCAACCCTAACCCCACCCCCCAACCCTAACCCTAACCCCACCCCCCCATCCTAACCCCACACCCCCATCCTCCCTCCAATGTCCCGTTAGCAAGTAACTCCTAACCCCCCCTCCCCATATTAACCCAAACCCACCCCCATCCTCCCTCCAATGTCCCGTTAGCGAGTAACTCCTAACCCCCCTCCCCATATTAACCCTAACCCACCCCCATCCTCCCTCCAATGTCCCGTTAGCGAGTAACTCCTAACCCCCCCTCCCCATATTAACCCTAACCCACCCCCATCCTCCCTCCAATGTCCCGTTAGCGAGTAACTCCTAACCCCCCCTCCCCATATTAACAATAAACCACCCCCACCCTCCCTCCAATGTCCCGTTAGCAAGTAACTCCTAACCCCCCTCCCCATATTAACCCTAACCCACCCCCATCCTCCCTCCAATGTCCCGTTAGCAAGTAACTCCTAACCCCCCTCCCCATATTAACCCTAACCCCACCCCCATCCTCCCTCCAATGTCCCGTTAGCGAGTAACTCCTATCCCCCCACCCCCATCCTCCCTCCAGTGTCCCGTTAGCAAGTAACTCCTAACCCCCCTCCCCATATTAACCCTAACCCCACCCCTATCCTCCAGCCAATGTCCCGTTAGCGAGTAACTCCTATCCCCCCACCCCCATCCTCCCTCCAGTGCCCCGGTAGAGAGTAATTCCTCTCCCCTCCCGCTCAGTCCCCGGGCCAATCTGCTGGCATGAAGAGCAGCCCCCCCCCCCCCCCCTACTCCACTGGCCATTAGACAAGCCTTTAAAGAAACACATCTCCTCTTCTGCCACACGGCATAGGACTGTACAGAGAGGAGGATTGTCTCTTTTCAGACGTTGAGCTACAAACGACTCAACACGAAACAGAACTACAAGCTGAATGCAGCTCTTTCTCGGCATATATTGTTACAAAGGAAAAATATGATAAGCTAAAAAAAAAAAATTTACGATATATTACTTGCGTAATGTGACCATGCAGCCTTATTAACTTGCCGTTTTATGTAACAGCCCATAGGTTAAAATATGAAAGTCTACATTGCATTACACTGTCAAGCTGCATTTAATAGACACACTTGTTGTTTGTATTTAGGAGTCCATCCCATACTGTAGCTCCATTGTAGCGTCCGACTAATGGCTTATTTGCTTGTGACTAATGAGGGCATTACAAGCCTCCATTGTTGGCTACGTAACAGTATGGACTCAACTCGTAGGAGGCAGGACAGGGGGACGATGATTCACACACACATCGGCAGAGCGGAATTTATAATTCTGATGGCAAAAGATAACATTTTGGAGCACAGTGTCTCAGTGCCAGTAGCTCTCTGAGTGCCCTGTCATCTTGTGTGCTGTGTTTCTGTTCCTCTACACTAATGAAAGGTCAGCTGACGTCACACACCCGGATGACATACAACACATCTCTCTGCCTCCAAAGGTGTGGCCATGAAGTCATTTACCACACGGAGTTTAGCAGATAGGGGACTATCTAACTATCTAACGAGTTAAAAAAGGAGTAAAATTAATACAAACAAAAATTATTATTATTATTATTATCCACTTCCCATTGATGACATCCATGGCGTGTGAAATAATAATATATTTATTAAATATATTAATAACATAATATATCCATCCATTATGATAGAGAGAGGGGAAGGGAGAGAGAGAGATGGTTACTGATTTCCCCTACAGAAATGCAGCACATATTTTATAATTGATGACGTCATGTCAAACACATTGTTTTTCCAAGGAAATAAACTGTTTTAAATGTAGCTGTAGTCTGTCTATCTCTGTGTTCTACTAATTTACCTTCATTCTCACACATTCACACCTACGGACAACTTAGAGTCACCAATTAACCTGCATGTTTTTGGACTGCGGGAGGAAACCGGAGGAAACCCACACAAACACGGGGAGAACACACAAACTCCACATGGAAAGACCCTTGGGTCAGGTGGGGATTGAACCCAAGACCTTCTTGCTGTGAGGCAACAGTGCTACCCACTGAGCCACCGTGCTGCCCTGCGTGTGAAATATGTTACTCTGAATTAATCGTATAAAGAGGGGTTTATGTTTTAATTTTTTTATACACTGTAGACTTTCCAAATAGGTGGATAGGATGGCGTTGCCTTAGTGCTGGACTAGCCGGTGTAGCTAAGACGTAGGGAGTGTTTCCCTGGCCTCATGGCTAATTCAGGGGCCTGGATGTCCGCCCCCGGCCCCTCTGCCTTCCAGGGCCTCCTCCATTGGACACCGGCGGCGATCTACGCTGGGCGCCGCTGGGATGTTGTTGTCGTGGTTACTCTAAACACATGCAGTAGTGCGGGTGGCTGAGTAATGCACCCATAGACAGGTCTCAGCTCTCGCCTTTGCACTACACACATACGCACACGCACACACACACACACACACACACACACACACACACACACACCGCCACACATACACACACAGACCAACACACACACCAACGTACACACACAAAAACACACACAGACCAACACACACACACCTCTGCTTCTAGCCGCTGCCTCCACAAACAACAGGCTGATTATGAAGTATATTATTATTATTAAAATGACAGCAAAATCAATGTGGGTGAGAAGTTGAGACACAGAACAAAACAACAGGAGGGGGAGACTGATCGCAGTGCCATGATTTCAGTTTACAATCCCTCAGCTCTGACGAATAAACAACAAAAAACACAACATATATATCGCTACTGCTTTTCTACCATTTATAAATCTGTCAAAATGATTCATGAACAGCGTTTGTATGCAGGTTTTTTAATGTTAGTTTTTTTTGGCAGGGGGTGGGGGGGAGCAGAATCCGTTTCTCTGACTGCTGTCACCCAGCTATACAGCACATTAAGCTTCCGGCAGCTAAAGTTCAAATGTGCTACTTTTCTGGAGGCTGTTTAGCTGGCGGGCTCATTGTTCATGTAACGCATGAAGTTGGGACAGCATTGCAGATACTGGCAGCCTCTGAGGCAGCTAATCAAAATGGGATGCCCAGGCTGTTAACATAATGGTAGCTTATGCCTCATCCATTTAGACACATTTACCCAGTGACCAATTGGGCTTTGGTGCTGGTGCAACACTGAGGAATGGTACACACACGTGTACACAACATGACACTGCTCCGGTCTCAGCAGAACTGATCGTCCTCCATTTTGGAAACGGCCACATGTGTGAGACTTGATTGTATGGCCAGTGTGTGTGGGGGTGTGGGGGGGGGGGGTTCCCTGGCTCTGGTTCCTCTGTCCCTGCAATGTAAATATTCATCCCCAACAGGGACACATCCACACCCCCACCCCCCCTTAGAATATATTTTGTACATTATATCAATAGTAATGTAATTAGTGACCTTTTACTAAATGCCTTAACCTTCTTCTGTAATTGGCTGTTCAATTGAGGTTTGTCATGGACAAACATGAAAAACATATTTTTTACCTTGTTATTTGATTATGATGTTGTTTAAACTGTTCCACTAAAATATCAGATGTGGCGAGATGGACTGATGTAAATATGCTGCCACAGCTGATTGGTCGCTGTACCACAATAATTAATAATAATATACAGTAGCTGCCAATTGTGACTCATTTGTTTTTCCGTTAACATATGAATAACAAATTGAAGCAATTTCAGGTCTTATTTTGACTGGTTTATTGCCACATGTGCTTGTAGGCCTAGGTAGTGGTCGAATGGTTAAGAGTTAACAAGGGGGATGGTAAAATATCTGACTAGGTGTATATAGTTTAATATTTCAACAGCAATGAAGTGGTACATTATGGTAACTTTGAAACGTAAATAAAATGGCTTAATGACCAATTTAGACAATCATTCCATGACACCCCCCGCCCCCAACAGAATTCATTTAACTTAATTGAACTTTTTGATGTTATTATCTTATCTTTCTGATATGTTATGGATCTTTATCTTAACATACTGATATGTTATGGACCTTAATCTTAACTTTCTGTTATGTTATGGACCTTAATCTTAACTTTCTGTTATGTTATGGATCTTAATCTGAACATACTGATATGTTATGGATCTTTATTTTAACGTACTGTTAGGTTCTGAATCTTAATCTTAACATACTGTTATGTTATGGATCTTAATCTTAACATACTGATATGTTACGGATCTTTATCTTAATGTACTGTTATGTTATGGATCTTAATCTTAACGTACTGATATGTTATGGACCTTAATCTTGTATTTCTGAAATGTTATGGACCTTAATCTTAACTTTCTGATATGTTATGGATCTTTATTTTAGCATACTGTTATGTTATGGATCTTAAGGGTCTTTATCTTAGCATACTGTTATGTTATGGATCTTTATCTTAACTTTCTGATATGTTATGGATCTTTATCTTAACCTACTGTTATGTTATGGATCTTAATCTTAATCTTAATGTACTGTTATGTTATGGATCTTAATCTTAACATACTGTTATGTTATGGATCTTTATCTTAACTTTCTGATATGTTATGGATCTTTATCTTAACTTTCTGATATGTTATGGATCTTAATCTTAACATACTGATATGTTATGGATCTTTATCTTAGCACACTGTTATGTTATGGATCTTTATGTTAAGTTTCTGATATGTTATGGATCTTTATCTTAACTTTCTGTTATGTTATGGATCTTAATCTTAACATACTGATATGTTATGGATCTTTATTTTAGCACACTGTTATGTTATGGACCTTAATCTTATATTTCTGAAATGTTATGGACCTTCATCTTAACTTTCTGATATGTTATGGATCTTTATCTTAATGTACTGATATGTTATGGATCTTTATCTTAACGTACTGTTATGTTATGGATCTTAATCTAAACTTTCTGATATGTTATGGATCTGTATCTTAACGTACTCTTTTCCCCTCTGTCCATCCAGGGGTGACCACAGTGCTGACTATGACCACCCTCAGTATCAGCGCTAGGAACTCTCTGCCTAAGGTGGCCTACGCCACGGCCATGGACTGGTTCATCGCCGTGTGCTACGCCTTCGTCTTCTCCGCCCTCATCGAGTTCGCCACTGTCAACTACTTCACCAAGAGGGGTTACGCCTGGGATGGAAAGAGTGTGGTGCCGGAAAAGGTATTTTAACCTTTAACCTTTTTATTACATCGAAATCATATATGCAGTACCAGGCAAAAGTTTAGACACACTTTCCCATCTAAGTGAATGTAAAAGTGTGTCCATGTTCTTGATTGGTACTCATCAAAGCAAAGTGCTTTGAGTACTGTTAATTACCAAAAGGTGTGTTCCTGGTAGTGGGTCCCCAAGGTAACGATTAGACGTTCAGCAAAACAACGACCCACTCACTCACTGTGAGGGATCCAGAGTGCTAAAGAGATTCTCTAAGATTAGCTGGTGTTTTAACACGGTCAACGTATTCAGCCAAACTGAGTGGCTGTATCTTGGGAGTTGCGCGTTAATACCTCCTCGTTCGCAGTGAGGCAGAAGTGTGAAGGGTCCATTTGCCTTTTTTTTTTTTTTTTGCTTTTTCGCTCATCTCTCTGCAAATGAGATTCATAGGACATGACAAGAACATTAATAGTTTAGTGTTTCTCTGGGGTTTGAGGTGTTTCTGCTGTGGACCTCTGTGCACTTAGCCACACACTGTTCTGTTGTCTGCACTCGGCTCTTTAAAACCAACGTGGAACACTAGAGATAATGATGAAGTTGGTACTTTGCTGCTGCGACTCTTGCTGGGGTCACTCATTCAGGGGCTGTATATATATATATATAAAAAACAAGATGTGAATGTCTTGACTTCATACAAGCTATCTGGGTAGCTTAACTTGTGCAGATGTGCATGGTATTTAAATAACTATTGCTTTTTTTTTTTTATGGACATTTCTTACGCAAATTATTAAAGCATATTTTTTTCCACATGAAAGCATTGAAGTGGGTCAGTGAATATTTGCCAAGAAAACGTAAATATCTTCAATGCAAAATTCCTTCAATGCAAAATGCAAAACTCTGCCATCACCAAAACAAACTCTAATTTTCACCAAAACTAACTCTTATTTTCATCAAAACTAACTCTTATTTTCATCAAAACAAACTCTTATTTTCACCAAAACTAACTCTTCTTTTCACAAAAAAAAAACACTAGCAAAAGAAGAAGAAGGAGTCCATGTTGAAGAAGAACAACACCACAGCCTACCCGGCGGCCACTGCGACTGCCTTCGCCCCGAACATTGCCAGGGACCCAGGTCTGGCCACCATCGCCAAAAGCGCCCCTCCCCCTCCCACCGAACCCAAGGAGGAACCCAAGCCCAAACCTCCAGAAGCCAAGAAGACCTTCAACAGTGTGAGCAAGATCGACCGAATCGCCAGAATAGCGTTCCCACTGCTCTTCGGAACCTTCAATCTGGTGTACTGGGCAACTTACTTGAATAAAAAGCCCAAATTGCAGGGGATGAATCCCCACTAATGCCCGCTCCCAAATTCTTCTACCTGCTCTTTTTTTTCTCCCCCCTGCCCCCTCCCCCCAACCCATCCACCACCCCAAAAAAATGTTTATTTTCAGAAAACATATTGTTCATACTGGGGAGATTCCCAGTCACCACATTGCTTCTGTGTCACATAACCTCAAAGATAGAAGAAAAAAAAAAAGAGAGAGAGAGAGAGAGAGAGAGAGAGAGAGAGAGAGAGAGAGAGAGAGAGAGAGAGAGAGAGATATAAAGGTCTCTGGGTCTGAGCAATGTGGTGACTTTTGAGAGGGAATTGTTAGGGGTGGGTATAATGCTACTAAGAAAATATGCTATAAATAAATATATACGCAAGAGAATGCTATTCTACAAATGCACATAGCCCAACAATTGTTAAGTCGATATTATGTTAGGTCAATATAACAATTGTTATATTGTTTAAATGTTTGATTTCTTCTGTCCACATGTTCAGTTGATGTTTAGACATTACATCATTGACACTGTAAAAGTAACTTGTGTATTTGCATGGACTGGGCATTTTTATTTTTATTTTGTTTTTCAAAGACAAATCCAACACTTGACTGACAGCCTTGTTCCCTTGATATCAGTGACGAAATACTACCTTCAATCTCTGTCAAATAATCTTCCATTCTCAGTAGTTGATGTTTTGGAGTTATAACTTTATAATTTCTTTAAAAAAAAAAAAAAAAAGATTCAAGATAGGGTTTCTGCAATAGCAATAAAACACGTCTCCTTGGAAACGTCATTTATGGACTGATGAGGAAAATAACTCAATCGTTTATGTGCTCAACATTATAAATGCTCTTATTTAGTTTTGCTGTAAATATTATCAAGTGTTAGAGATGTCAATTATGTTTTAGCTTTGCAAAGATTAACGATGGGAAACGATAATGGCAAAGGGACTTCCTTTGGTTTGAAGTTGTTTGTATCAAGAGGCAAGTCACCTCTTAGAGACTAGTTTTTGAACCTAGCGACTGAAATCTACTAGTTGTTTTGAAAAATAAGTAAAAAAATATTGAGGTGCGTTGGTGCACACACCCGCCATAACATTAACAACAATATGGAGAAAGGATTATCGAAATGAGTAAGAATGTAAACTGTAAAATATAAATGTCGGAATGCATTTTATATTTAGAATTAAAACACTCTTATTCTTAACTTTTTGGGGGGTTTTCTGGTTTCTGTGGAAGAGACACATACGTTGTATGGATAGGAAGTGGGAGTTTTCAGCGACGTCCTATAGTTAGAAGGCTTCCAGCGGCTAGTGTCAACAAAAGGGCCAACACAACGCAAACTGAGGGGCAGTGCCTTTATCATTTGATTTGGAGCTGACCTGATTAAGGTTCTCCTGATTAAGGTTCTGATTAAGGTTCTCCTGATTAAGGTTCTCCTGGTTCTCCTGATTAAGGTTCTCCTGATTAAGGTTCTCCTGGTTCACCTGATTAAAGTTCTCCTGGTTCACCTGATTAAGATTCTCCTGGTTCTCTTGATTAAGGTTCTCCTGATTAAGGTTCTCCTGGTTCTCCTGATTAAGGTTCTCCTGATTAAGGTTCTCGTGGTTCTCCTGATTAAGGTTCTCCTGGTTCACCTGATTAAGATTCTCCTGATTAAGATTCTCCTGGTTCTCTTGATTAAGGTTCTCCTGATTAAGGTTCTCCTGGTTCTCCTGATTAAGGTTCTCCTGATTAAGGTTCTCCTGGTTCTCCTGATTAAGGTTCTCCTGGTTCACCTGATTAAGATTCTCCTGATTAAGATTCTCCTGGTTCTTTTGATTAAGGTTCTCCTGATTAAGGTTCTGGTTCTCCTGATAAAGGTTATCCAGATGAAGGTTCTCCTGATTAAGGTTCTGGTGAAGGTTATCCTGTCCTCCCACTGAATCCACATGATGCCATAGTTTGCTACCTTTGTTGACGTCCCAGATAACACTCAGAAAGTACCAGCTGCACTGCCTGTCTCACACGCCCATTCAGGACACATTTGTTGCTGCTTGTTTCAGTAAGAAAGAGAAAGATGAGAGAAAGAGAGAGGGAGAGAGAGGGAGGGAGATGAAGAGAGAGAGAGGGAGAGAGAGAGAGAGAGAGAGAGAGTTAGACAGTAAAATGGAGGATCCAATAGATGTGGACAATGTCCCAATTTGCTGGGGAGCTGTTGTTTGCACGAAGGACATGTCTTGTAGTTCTATGATAGTGATGATTATGAATATATATTTTTGTAGCATGATGTCAATCCCTCTTAGGAGAGAAATAACAAAAATTAAACCAAACATGTAAAATATGTTTATCTTTTTTTTTCTTCTTCTCTTAGTTTGGTTTCTTAAATTCATTCAAACATATATTAGGAAAGATGATGTTTCTTCCTACATGTAACCTGTTCACAGCGTCCACAATGTCCCTCTCAAATTACTTTGATGTAGCAATATGAAATAGCAAGGGCTTTTGTTGAAATCTGACTCCTAAACAACAAAACCCGGTGTGAGAGGGGTAGCTTTATGTACACTCCTGGTAGTTCCTCCCCCGGAGGACAGTGAGCGGTGCGCGCCATACTCTTTCTTCACTACCCTTTCCTCCACTTCCTGTTCTGAAAATCTCTGGTCCTGGTTTAGCGTGCCGCAGTAGATGACAGGGGCTCGGGATGTCTAGTATCGCGTTTGAAGGGGAGGCCACTACACAATGGTGGAGATGTGTCAGAACCTTTTACACCGACCTGTGTGTTAGTGCGCTGGGGTGAAAAGGTCACGGCAAGGTCACGGCATCCCCAAAGGGCTTTAGAAGCAGCGTTGGTTCTTTTGTGACCAAACACAGACAGGCCTCTGGTTGGGAGTGGAGATTTAGGTAGGACACCGAAGGGTCAGTGTCTCAGTCAGGTTCATACTGGGCAGAAAGCTAAGGACGCGCTGAGGCCCAAACGGAGATATCTGTATAAATATGGACATATAAATATTTCAAAACTATTGTATGGATGTTTACTATCATGATGAGGAAAAATATATATACATATGTAATATAAATAATGCATACAGTATTTCACTATCTATTAAAAAAAATATATTGCTAAGATGATAATAAATATTGTTTGTCATCAACCTATTGGTATGCATTTTGCACACTAGAGAAATAATTTACATTCATGTAGTCAGCATTGTGCTATGCAAAGACAGCTTTCAACAAACTCATCTGGCTTTTCCTCCCTGAACATTGTATTTTGAATCAAGGTGTTGTTTAAACCTTTCTCAGCTGTGTTCTCCATTCACTTCTCGAAACCATTTCTGCTGGCTAATTAAAAACATGAAAGATACAGGATTAGCCTGTTTTATAACTGTTTCTGTTCACGTGGTTTAACATGACTAACAGCCCGTGAAATGGCTTTGAAAGCCAATTGAATATTTTTTAAAGACACCGCAATAAATTCAATTATTTATTTAAGAAATGGATCGGTTCCCATTGAAAACATTATTCCACTACGTCCATCACCAGCTCATTTTAATTTCCTATTGGGTTGCATAATGTATAAGATGAAACGCCTTCCTTTTGAAGTGTTTCTTTTCTTTCATGAGTGACATGACAAAAAGGAGGCTATAGAACTAAATTCTTTTGCCCAATCTGACACGCCATAGCCAGGAGCTAGCAGATTAGCTGTATTCTGATTCTGCTGTAGTATTTAAGCTGTCATTGATATGATCCTGTGCGTCACCATTGGTTAAAACATGTATGCGTTTCACGAAATCCTGTATGTGACAATTTGCAAACATGAGCTTCCAACCTTTATCCTCTCACGTGCCCACACACATACACACACATACACACACACACACACACAAAACGGTAATGAGTATTCAGGCTTCAAACACAATTTTCCATCCAAAATCCATTGAGAATGATAGATCTGCACAATTGCTGTTTAAAGTTGTCTTTCATTATTACTTACTACCTGTTTGAATTTTGTTTGATTTTTTGGTGTTTTATAAATACAGAACATGTGTATAGACATGTTAGCATACATAGAGACATGGTATATTGGCATTTTGTTTGAACTGTAAAAATGTATTTTCTAAAGCACAAAAGTTGTTTAGAAGTTAGCTACCAGTGTGAGGGGTTGAAGGCAGAATGCAATTATACAGGCAACAACCACACACACACACACACACACACACACACACACACCCACAGGGAGAAACACACATGATAAAAAACAACAACAAAGAAACAAATAGTTAAGATATTTAAATTATATTTAATGATCTGATGGCGGTGTAATATATGACGAAACCATGGTTGTGCGAAAGATCCTGTAGGATTGTTTGGGAGAGGGAAATCTTCTGTAAATGTTTTTGAGTTTGTTTTTTTCTTATGATATGGCCCTGTAGAATCAGATTCTCTGCATACGTCTTTAAATAAAAGAAGGAAAATCAGTCACAAGAGGTTGTTGTCTTTTGAATCCTTTCTTTCGTTTGAAGTGAAGTATCACCAACACCACACACTAACCCTGCCAAGTTCCTCCCTGTTTAGAGACAAAGGGCCAGGTTAAGCCTAGTGCTCGACTAAATCTCACTGTCAATTAAGATTCCCCATTGAAAATGTTTTTCAATCTAGGACTTGGCTTAATAATAATAATTCATTGAAGCGCTTTTCTAGATACTCAAAGCGCTTTACACAAATTGGTCTACAATTAAATAACACAGAACAAACTACAAATGGACCGACAGCTATCAAACACACCACTCAGTCTGAGTGATACCACGGCAGCCAATTTGCGCCAGACTGGCTCACCCAACATATTACGACAGACTTGCTCACACAGACCGACTCCAGTTGAATTGGCAGTGACTGGTCAGGGCACTGGTAGGAGGATGCGGCATGTTTTTTGATGGTGGGAGGAAACAGGAGGAAACCCACACAAACACGGGGAGAACATGCAAATTCCACACAAAAAGGTCTTCGGCTGAAGTTGGGTTTGAACCCAGGACCTTCTTGCTGTGAGGTAACAGTTCTTACCACTGAGCCACCGTGCTGCCCTATGATTGGCCTCTGTTTGTGAAACCGACCCAAAGTCCAGGTGATCTCACCTCTGTGACGACCCCTGGTGTCATCTGGGTTAATGGTTGGGTTTCCCTGATTGCCAGCCACTCGCGGCGTAGACACCCACAGGGGACGGTGACCCCTCGGCTCACACAGCACCCCCAGCTGGGTGGCCATAACAAAAGGGAGACACACCATGAGGGAACTTTATTAACCAGAAATCAAACACACACTAACTAATTGAAGGGTGGGGTGTGAGTGTCAGTAACGTCAGTAGTATGTGTAGTGCTAAATGGGGGTGCGGATGAAGGTATGAGTGTAGGTGTGAGTGTAGGTGTGAGTGTAGGCGTGAGTGTAGGCGTGAGTGTAGGCGTGAGTGTAGGCGTGAGTGTAGGCATGAGTGTAGGCATGAGTGTAGGCATGAGTGTAGGTGTGAGTGTAGGTGTTGAAGGGTACAAGAAGCATAAAGTAACTAAGGCATAAAGAACCACAACACAAACCAAAACAGGTGCCGAGAAGGAGGAGCAGAGGGAGTGAGTCCTCTGCACCTGTGGCTTAAATAGCCCATGCCCCCCCCCCCCCCCCCCCAGGTGTTCCAGATAGAGGTAATCAGGGAAACCCAACCATTAACCCAGATGACACCAGGGGTCATCACACCACCTTCTCTTACATGGCTTCCACTCTCATTAGAATCCCAACCTTCATCTTCATCTTCCTCCTGCCATCTCTTCCTCCTGCCTTCTATTCGCTCTGTTACTCTTTCACTTTCACTGGACTTTGATGGCACACTCTCTCTCTCTTCCTCTTGCTCTCTCTCTTTCTTTATTTCTATGCCCCCACCCTTCTCACTCTGTCCTAGTATCTCTCTCTCTCTCTCTCTCTCTCTCTCTCTCTCTCTCTCTCTCTCTCTCTCTCTCTCTCTCTCTCTGTCTCTCTCTCTCTCTCTCTCTCTCTCTCTCTCTCTCTCTCTCTCTCTCTCTCTCTCTGTCTCTCTCTCTCTTTCTTTTCCTCCTGCTCCCCGCACCATGTGATTTCAGGTGCAGGGGAACGTGAGCGCCTTTCCTAAAAGTGACGGAGACAGTTACATAACACAGAGAGCTTCTGGCTGGCAGAGTACAGACGGGATGTTCTCTCTCTCTCTCTCTCTCTCTCTCTCTCTCGCTCTCTCTAGCTCTCTCTCTCTCTCTCTCTCTCTCTCTCTAGTTCTCTCTCTCTATCTAGTTCTCTCTCTCTCTAGTTCTCTCTCTCTCTCTTTCTCTCTCTCTCTCAGCATTGCTTTTGGGGCTATCTCCAGGGCTGCATGGCAACTAGCCCAAGAGCCAGAGGTGCTTAAACCTCCTGCTGCCTACACCTCCTCCTCCCTGTCACCTCATAAGACTCTCCTTGCCTGCACCTCCTTCTCCCTGTCACCTCATAAGACTCTCCCTGCCTGCACCTCCTTCTCCCTGTCACCTCAGAAGACTCTCCCTGCCTGCACCTCCTTTTCCCTGCCGCCTCCTAAGACACTCCCTGCCTGCACCTCCTTCTCCCTGTCACCTTCTAAGACACTCCCTGCCTGCACCTCCTTCTCCCTGTCACCTTCTAAGACACTCCCTGCCTGCACCTCCTTCTCCCTGTCACCTTCTAAGACACTCCCTGCCTGCACCTCCTTTTCCCTGCCGCCTCCTAAGACACTCCCTGCCTGCACCTCCTTCTCCCTGTCACCTTCTAAGACACTCCCTGCCTGCACCTCCTTCTCCCTGTCACCTTCTAAGACACTCCCTGCCTACACCTCCTCCTCCCTGTCACCTCCTAAGACACTCCCTGCCTGCACCTCCTCCTCTCTCTCTCTCTATCCCTCTCTCACTCTCTCTCTCTATCCCTGCTCCTCTCTCTCTCTCTATCCCTCTCTCACTCTCTCTCTCCATCCCCGTTCCTCTCTCTCTCTCTCTCTCTCTCTCTCTCTCTCTCTCTCTCCCCTCTACACCCCCCTCTCTCCCCTCTACACCCCCCTCTCTCTCCCCTTTACCCCCTCCCCTCTCCCCTCTATTAACCCCTCTCCCTCTCTCTCTTTCTTTCATCCCTCTCTCTCTGTGTATCTCTTTTGGTGTGCCTACTCAGTCTCATGGTCTGTGTAGAAAGCAGAGATTACACTGCTGTGTATACGGAGCCTTTGGTTCATCCTTCGCCTCGATTTAAATTAATAAACCATTTCAAAAGATATTTGGAAACACGTTTCTATATTTTTCCGCCTAGAAATGCCTTGAGCATTCTGTTTAAAATAGTTTGTACCTCAAAATATTCTGGTTTCTTTGAACACCATATTCTTGGTATATTCTTTTTTTTTTTTTTTTATGTTGTTGAGAACTAGATTACATTGTAAAGTATGTTTGATTGTCTGGCTAAACTTAATTAGTACACTGTGTAAGCACAACTCTGAAATGCAGCTCTCCAGAGAAAGGAACTGACTCATCATCTTCAACTGCACAAAGCATTTGACTATCTGAGTCTTTCCAATCATTCTGAAGCGACATCCAGAGTCGAGACGGTTTGATTCGTTTGGTGTAGAAAGCCCCGTCTGGACATAGAGTCCCGCTGCCTATCGTAAAACATACACGTACACATACATGTGTCCTGAATAACTTATGTGACTCCATGCAACTCATAGTATATCAGTCACATAAAAACGTTCCCCCCTGCCCACAAAGGCATCCTTGTGAAAACCTCCAGAAAGCTAAACAATCATATGTATAGATTTAGGAGATTGGCCCCCTTCAATAAGCCCACCCTAAGAGCTGCAATGTTCTGCCAAAACCTAAGGATTTTTATCACGCACATTAAAATCCATATAGCAACACATGTTTGCAGGGTTTCCTATGTTGTGGTGTTGCAAATACATAGGCAAAACCATGTCCATACTTGTTACGCTTTTTGAGATCAATATAAACGGTGCATCCGTGCTTTTTGCAAGCTATTGGTCAGGGAGGCTAACTTGTGTTGATAAATGATGTGCACTGAATAATACACTATCTCTCTAGACGTTTCATTACAAGCTCATAAAAAGAGGGTGCATACATTAACCACCTGCCTTGTTGCATTCCAGTTAGCTAGGTCATGACATCTTCCTGCAGAGAGCATGTATTTCTTAGGCCAAGTCAAAAAAAGATAGCCAATTTGTGTTGACCTCTCATCGATCTGTTGACAAGCGGTGTTTGGCTTACTTTATAAGCTAGTATCTAAAAACTGTTTTTAGCATTGTTCCATGATGCATGGAACCAGGTTTGCCCTTCCTGCCATGGCAACATTTCTCAGAGGGCTTTTGTGTGGCTAGGCTCCATTACAAACACATGTCATAGCCATCGGAAGGAGAGGAGAACACCTAACGACCACGTGATACTGTGACTATTGCTCCTGACATCCACGTTAGACGTCGTTTCAGTTTATTTTGGCTCCAAACGTCAGCAGGCGTTTCCTTAGAGAAAGCAGCATTAGTTTGCACCAACCGGACCCACGTCCCACATAATGGACTTCTCTTAGCAGGCTGACAGGTCAGTTAGCGCTAGCCGGCGTTGTCATGAAGAGATCCGGCTTCGGGCTGCACTGCTTAAGGACAGCGTTAGTCAACCCGGGCACTGGGAGAGCCTTCACACAGAGAGACTGGTACCTCTTAACGGGCCAGCTCGTTAGGGGCGTTAAACTCCGCCGAGCGCCGGGCCTGGGCTAATGAGCAGCAGCCGGCAGAGGAGCCGACAGCGAGCAGCGTCACGTCTCCACCGTCAGCAGGAAGGCGGTGAGGCTTCTGTAGTCGGTAATAATATCATCATCATATCGTCTGTCCTACTGTGATCCTCCCTGTCGCCTTCAGCTAGGAGTCCCTGCCTCCTCTGCCTAAAGAGGGTCTTCTGCCTCCTCTGCCTTAAGAGTCCCTGCCTCCTCTGCCTAAAGAGGGTCTTCTGCCTCCTCTGCCTTAAGAGTCTCTGCCTCCTCTGCCTTAAGAGGGTCTGCCTCTGCCTGAAGAGTCTCTGCCTCCTCTGCCTAAAGAGGGTCTGCCTCTGCCTTAAGAGTCTCTGCCTCCTCTGCCTTAAGAGTCTCTGCCTCCTCTGCATAAAGAGGGTCTGCCTCTGCCTTAAGAGTCTCTGCCTCCTCTGCCTTAAGAGTCTCTGCCTCCTCTGCCTTAAGAGGGTCTGCCTCCTCTGCCTTAAGAGGGCCTGCCTCCTCTGACTTTAGAGGGTCTGCTAAGGGAGGGTTACGGTGAGGGCTATGACGGGGGCTACAGGGGGGCTATGGGAGAATGAGGCCATGGGCTGTGGAGACCAAGCGTATACCTCCTGGGCACCAAGGGAGGACTTTGGACTATGGGCGGGCTACGGGAGAGTAACGGGGGGTGCTTTGGGAGGGCTATGAGGGGGGCTGTGGGCGGGCTATGAGGGGGGCTGTGGGTGGGCTATGAGGGGGGCTATGGGAGAGTAACGGGGGGTGCTTTGGTAGGGCTATGAGGGGGGCTGTGGGCGGGCTATGAGGGGGGCTGTGGGTGGGCTATGAGGGGAGCTATGGGAGAGTAATGGGGGGTGCTTTGGGAGGGCCATGAGGGGGGCTGTGGGCTGGCTATGAGGGGGGCTGTGAGTGGGCTATGAGGGGGGCTGTGGGAGGGCTATGAGGGGGGCTGTGGGAGAGTAATGAGGGGGCTGTGGGCGGGCTATGAGGGGGGCTATGGGAGGGTTGTGGGCGGGCTATGAGGGGGGCTGTGGGAGGGCTATGAGGGGGGCTGTGGGCGGGCTATGAGGGGGGCTATGGGTGGGTTGTGGGCGGGTTATGAGGGGGGCTGTGGGCGGGCTATGAGGGGGGGCTGTGGGCGGGCTATGAGGGGGGCTATGGGAGGGTTGTGGGCGGGTTATGAGGGGGGCTGTGGGAGGGCTATGAGGGGGGCTGTGGGAGGGCTATGAGAGGGGCTATGGGAGGACTGTGGGCGAATGGGAGAATGAGGTCATGCTCGGTGGAGAACAGGAGTAAGCCCCCTGGGCACTAACCTGCCGGTGACTCCTCCTCATGTTCAAAGCATACTTAGGCTTGACTTCTGGTTAACCTTCTGCTGGGGAAAATAGGTTGAGACAGCAGCTGTGTGTGTGTGTGTGTGTGTGTGTGTGTGTGTGTGTGTGTGTGTGTGTGTGTGTGTGTGCGCGCATCTCTGTTTAACTGAGAATGAATGTGTGTTTATGAACGTTCATTATTCCCTCTGTGTGTGTGTGTGTGTGTGTGTGTGTGTGTGTGTGTGTGTGTGTGTGTGTGTGTGTGTGAATGTTCATTAGTGGCTGTGTGTGTGCACACCTGCGTTTGTTTGTGTCTGTTAACTTCCATATGTTTCTGCTAACAGTGTTAATTTCTCTCTCTCTCTCTCTCTCTCTCTCTCTCTCTCTCTCTCTCTCTCTCTAACCCACCCCCTCTCTTCTCTCTGTCATCTTCCCTCTCTCTGCCTGCAGTGGGCTCCCTCTCTCTCCTCCTGAACTCTCTCTCTGCATCCCTCTCTCTCTGTCTCTCTCAGTACCCGCTCTACCTCTGCTGTTAGCTTTGCATAAGCGTTTCTGTGAGCAGGGCTGATGACCAGTGATTTGGGCTCTCGTCAGAAGCTAAGCACTTTGCAGAAGCGTTTCTGTGAGCAGGGCTGGTCTGAACACTGGAGGATGACCAGTGATTTTGGCTCTCGTCAGAAGCTAAGCACTTTGCATAAGCGTTTCTGTGAGCAGGGCTGGTCTGAACACTGGAGGATGACCAGTGATTTGGGCTCTCGTCAGAAGCTAAGCACTTTGCATGAGCGTTTCTGTGAGCAGGGCTGGTCTGAACACTGGAGGATGACCAGTGATTTGGGCTCTCGTCAGAAGCTAAGCACTTTGCAGAAGCGTTTCTGTCAGCAGGACTGGTCTGAACACTGGAGGATGACCAGTGATTTGGGCCTTCGTCAGAAGCTAAGCACTTTGCAGAAGCGTTTCTGTGAGCAGGGCTGGTCTGAACACTGGAGGATGACCAGTGATTTGGGC
This sequence comes from Galaxias olidus, assembly GCA_026901105.3. Lineage (NCBI taxonomy): Eukaryota > Metazoa > Chordata > Actinopteri > Galaxiiformes > Galaxiidae > Galaxias > Galaxias olidus. The sequence continues at coordinate 78,825 of JAPMUY010010341.1, forward strand.
CTTCGTCAGAAGCTAAGCACCGCGTCACTCCCCACCTCCCTCTGACGTCACAGGAAGTGTTCCCGCGGTGACAAAACCACAGATTCCGCCACGCTTAGGTGCTGCTTCACCTTCTCAACGCCTAACGTTGCATAAGACATGAAGAGTCTCTCTGACTGGCTCTCTCAACTTCTCATCTCCTGCCTTCTTTTAACTTTTAACTCCCCCCTTCCCTCTCTCTCTCTTCTTTTCAGACTCCCCCATCTCTCTTTCCAGTCTCCCCCCTTATTCTCTGCTTCATATGTCGTTCCCCCTTTTGTCTTTCTCTCCAGGCAGATGTTTAGACATGCTTCTCCCTAATTAATGAACTATGAATATTTTTGGTTCCATCCTCAATGTGGAGAATACACCTACACGCTGTTCGCGGGCTGCCGTTTATGTAACACATCTTACGTAATTTGGTTAAAAGTTTCTTTATGTTGTTAGACCCTGTATTTACTTCCTCTCTGTACCCTGATGCAGGAGACCTAAGCCTCTTCGCTATGCATGACTATATTTATTAGGATGAAAAGAAGAGGAAGAAATTTGTTTGGCTTACATCACTAAAGCACCCTATTCCATTCAACAGCTAGCGAAGTCTTTCTTCTGGAAAAAAAGCGAGTTTTCTGCTCGCTTACAAAAACACCTAATTCCCTCTCAGTAATTGGAGCAGCACACATTACGGCGTTAAACAGGCGTGTGTTGCCGTTGTCCAGTTTTAGCTTGCGTAATTAAGGGTTTTAATTAAATCAGATTTTGGGGGGTGCCAAACCTCCTGTAGTGTACTCATGCTACAGTGTTTGCGGCCTGGTGGTCCAGTCATCCTGTGGGCAGCACACTGACCTCTGCTCCTCCTGAGGGCAATGGTCAGCAGCCTGGGCCCCTGCTCCTCCTGAGGGTTAGGGTCAGCAGACTTCCATCTCCCTCAGAGAACATGACCTGCCAGAGGCCTTCAACCACACTCTCTGTCTATCTGCACTGCAGAACAGAGAGCTGAGAGCAAGAGACAGAGAGAGAGAGAGAGACAGAGAGAGAGAGAGACGGAGAGAGAGAGACGGAGAGAGAGAGTGAGAGAGACGGAGAGAGAGAGAGAGAGAGAGTGAGAGACAGATAGTTCAGGAGGAGAGAGGGAGGGAGCCCACTGCAGGCGGGGCTTCACCTTGGCCAGAGAGCACAGAGCAGAGCAGAGAGTGGAGAGTGGAGAGGGCCCAAGGCTGAGTATGTATCTCTGCCTGCTACAAGTCACGGTGTTAATGCTACAGCAACCTGGGTGGGCCAGGCCCTGCATATCAGGTAGCATTCCCCAACCGTCTACAGTCGGACTCCACCGCTTTTCTTGGCAAACAAACAGTGCCCCTGAAGTGTACAGTAAAAAAATGTGGATATTCGATTCCTTATAATCAAATACAGTGCCTTGCAAAAGTATTCACCCCCCTTGGCATTTTTCATGTTTTGTTGCCTCACAACCTGGAATTAGAACGGATTGTTTGAAGGTTTGCATCATTTTATCCACAGAACATGCCTACAACTTTGAAGATGTGATTTTTTTTTTTTTATTGTGAAGCAAACAACAAATAGGACAAAATAACAGAAAACTTCAGCGTGCATAACTATTCACCCCTAAAGTCAGTACTTTGTAGAGCCACCTTTTACGGCAATTACAGCTGCAAGTCGCTTTGGATAAGTCTCTATGAGCTTGCCACATCTTGCCACTGGGATTTTTGCCCATTCCTCAAGGCAAAACTGCTCCAGCTCTTTCATGTTGGATGGTTTCCGCTTGTGAACAGCAATCTTCAAGACTGACCACAGATTCTAAATTGGATTGAGATCTGGGCTTTGACTAGGCCATTCCAACACATTTAAATGTTTCCCCTTAAACCACTCGAGTGTCGCTTTAGCAGTATGCTTCGGGTCATTGTCCTGCTGGAAGGTGAACCTCCGTCCCAGTCTCAAATCACAGGCAGACTGAAACAGGTTTTGCTCAAGAATATCCCTGTATTTAGCACCATCCATCTTTCCCTCGACTCGAATCAGTTTCCCAGTCCCTGCTGCTGAAAAACATCCCCACTGCATGATGCTGCCACCACCATGTTTCACTGTGGGGATGGTGTTCTTGGGGTGATGGGATGTGTTGGGTTTGCGCCATACATATCGTTTTCCTTGGTGGCCGAAAAGTTCAATTTTAGTCTCATCTGACCAGAGCACCTTCCTCCATACATTTGGGGAGTCGCCCAGATGCCTTTTGGCAAACTCAAAACGTGCCATCTTATTTTTAACACTAAGTAATGGCTTTTTTCTGGCCACTCTTCCATAAAGCCCAGCTCTATGGAGTTTACGGCCTATTGTGGTCCCATGCGCAGATACACCAGTCTCTGCTGTGGAACTCTGCAGCTCCTTTAGGGTTACCTTTGGTCTCTGTGCTGCCTCTCTGATTAATGCACTCCTTGCCCGGTCTGTGAGTTTTGGTGTGCGGCCCTCTCTTGGCAGGTTTGTTGTGGTACCATGTTCTTTCCATTTGAAGACGATGGATTTGATGGTGCTCCGGGGGATCATCAAAGATTAGGATATTTTTTTATAACCCAACCCTGACTAGTAATTCTCAACAACTTTGTCCCTGACTTGTTTGGAGAGCTCCTTGGTCTTCATGGTGTGATGCCTCTTGCTTAGTGGTGTTGCAGCCTCTGGGACCTTTCAGAAAAGGTGTGTTTATACTGACAGATCATGTCACACTTAGATTACACACATGTGGACTTCATATCACTAATTATGTTACTTCTAAAGGTAATTGGTTGCACCAGAACTTTTGAGGGGCTTCATAGCAAAGGGGGTGAATACATATGCACATGCCAATTTCCCAATTTCTATTTTTAAAATTTTTTTTTTATATATATTTTTTTCTCATTTCACTTCACCAACTTAGACTATTTTGTGCAGATCCATCACATAAAATTCAGATTAAAAAAACATTTAAATTACCAGTTGTAATGTAACAAAATAAGTAACAAGCCAAGGGGGGTGAATACTTTTGCAAGGCACTGTATTTCTGTCCTTCTTTCTGTCTTGCTCTCTTTGTCTCTCTCCTTCCCTCTCTCCCTCTTTTTGTCTCTCTCTCTCTGTATTGCAACATATCTCTCTCTGTCGCAAATCTTTTTCTCTCTTTGACAAACGTAACGCGGATCAAAAGGTTGTTTCACCTCTGCTGTTCAGACCCACATTCCCATTGAATCATCCCCTGGTATAAAAATCTCTAGTTGGGTTGTCTTTTCAGACTTACATAATTACAAATGACATAACCTTTTCTGAAGGGCTTATCTTGTACAAACAACTTTTTCCACTTCATTCCCAAACACTCACTTTTAACCTTGACAATGTTTCTGAGACATAGGGTGAGAAGTTCAGCCATTCGTGAGGGACTCGGAGTAGAGCAGCTGCTTCTTTGCGTAGAAAGGAGCCAGTTGAGGTAGTTCGGGCATCTAGTAAGGATGCCACCTGGCCGCCTCCCTGGGGAGGTGTTCCTGGCACGTCCAGCTGGGCGGAGGCCGCGGGGCAGACCTAGGACCAGGTGGAGGGATTATATCTCCACACTGGCCTGGGACCGCCTTGGAATCCCCCAGTCAGAGCTGGTTAATGTGGCCCGGGAAAGGGAAGTTTGGGATGCCCTGCTTGAACTGCTACCTCCGCGACCCGACCCCGGACAAAGCGGATGACGATGATGATGATGATGATGTTTCTGAGAGAGAATGCAATTTCCACTTGACAAGACACCCACTTGATGTCAGATGGTACAAATCAATAAGATGATATCTCCCAGCTGAACATACAATCCAAGGATACTAGAACACGTGAATGTACATACAATCCAAGGATACTAGAACACGTGAACGTACATACAATCCAAGGACACTAGAACACGTGAACATACAACACAAGGAGACTAGAACATGTGAACGTACATACAATCCACATGAACACAAAGAGACTAGAACATGTGAACATACAACACAAGGAGAACAGACAACGTGAACATACAACACAAGGGGAACAGACAACGTAAACATACAACACAAGGATACTAGAACACGTGAACATGCAACACAAGGAGAACAGACAACGTGAACATACAACACAAGGAGACTACAACATGTCAACACACAACACAAGGAGAATACAACATACAATACAAGGACACTAGAACATGTGATCATACAACACAAGGAGACTGCAACATGTGAACATAGAACACAAGGAGACTAGAACACGTGAACATGCAAAACAAGGACTATAGAACATACAATACAAGGAGAATACAACATGTAAACATGCAACACGAGGACACTAGAACATACAACACAAGGAGACTGCAACATGTGAACATAGAACACAAGGAGACTAGAACACGTGAACATGCAAAACAAGGACACTAGAACATACAATACAAGGAGAATACAACATGTAAACATGCAACACGAGGACACTAGAACATACAACACAAGGAGAATACAACATGTAAACATGCAACACAAGGACACTAGAACATACAACACAAGGAGAATACAACATGTAAACATGCAACACAAGGACACTAGAACATACAACACAAGGATAATACAACATGTAAACATGCAACACAAGGACACTAGTACATACAACACAAGGAGAATACAACATGTGGACGTACAACACAAGGAGACTAGAACACGTGAACGTACAACACAAGGAGACTAGACCATGTGAACATGCAACACAAGGAGAATACAACATGTCAACATGCAACACAAGGAGACTAGAACATACAACACAAGGAGAATACAACATGTGGACGTCCAACACAATGAGACTAGAACACGTGAACGTACAACACAAGGAGACTAGACCATGTGAACATGCAACACAAGGAGAATACAACATGTGAACATGCAACACAAGGAGACTAGCTTGTCAGTGATCTAGAACACGAGAGGAGGAACATGCCCATGTCACAATGGTGTCGCCACAGCAACGACAATCCATCTGGGACTTTGTGTTTACCTTTGCTTGTAGATGACAGCACTGTTGCTGCTGCCGCTGTTGTTGTTCTTGTTGTCTGTCGTTGTCGATGTTCTTAGCCTCTCGCCAGAATAAACTGATTGCATTTGACAGTGAATGGGTTTGCTGTCTTTTTCTTTTTTCTTTTTGCAGACTAAGCGACACTGAGAGGAGTTTGGCCCTGACTCAAAAAGGTCCCTGGTCTATGCACACGCCAGGTCTGCTATCGACTGTGGTTAGCTAACCTCTTTATGCTCACCAGGTTAGCTATCGGCTGGGGTTAGCTGACCTCTTATACACACCAGGTTATAGTATTGGCTGGGGTTAGCTGACCTCTGTGTACACACACCAGGTTAGCTATTGGCAGGGGTTGACTGACCAATTTCTACACAGTTTACAGCTTTATTGAGTCCTTTACACACTGCTGCAGGGTGGGAGAGAGCTGTCCTGCCGAGACATCAACTATTACTTTGGAAGGATTCTGTATTAAAGGATGTAGATATGTGTTGAGGGGAGAGTCTCTCTGATGAGAGCTCTCAATGATTAGGTTGTTTAGCGTTGATGTTTCAGGACAGTCCACTAAAAATGCTCTCTCTCTCTCTCTCTCACTACCAAATCCTTGGGTTAGGGTTTATGTGTTATAGATATATAAATATAAAACAGTTAAACCTTAACCCTAACTCATGGACAAGGTAGATGTCTCTATTGTCATTCCCTCTGTCCTTAACCCTAACCCTAACCCTAATTGTGTTGGTGGGGTTCGCCTATACGGTGTTTTGGGGAAATTAGTTTTTTTGTAGTTTATGATGGTTTTATATTATTGTTTTTATGTATGATCTTCCAGCATCTATTATTTATTTACAATTATATTATTTACTTACGTTTACCATTTACAGCTATCTTTTAATTGCTAGATGTGCAGCAAACTGTTTTTTTTGCAGAATTATGTGTCCATGTTATCTGTCAGTGTATGTCTGTGTTCTCTTATGAAATGTATTATTTTTAAATTTTTTATTATTATTATTATTATTATTATTATTATTATTATTATTATTATTATTATTATTATTATTATTATCCTTATAAACCTTAAGGCAGGACATTTATATATACTGATGTGTACTGAATACCAT
>JAPMUY010010341.1:90000-99590 GCA_026901105.3 Galaxias olidus
GCTCTCACACACACACTCTCACAGTCTCAGAGGCACACACTCACACACAGACACACAGACACTCACACACACCCACACACCCACCCAGTCAAAGACAAACAGCTTGGCTCGATGGCTCCGTCTCTGCTGGTGGGTCAGAGCACCAAGGCAGAGACAGAACAAGAGACAGAGGGAGGGAGACAGGATGAGAGACAGAGGGAGAAGATAGGGGTAGAGACAGAGGGAGGGAGACAGGACGAGAGACAGAGGGAGGGAGACAGAACGAGAGACGGAGGGAGGGAGACAGAACGAGAGACAGAGGGAGGGAGACAGAACGAGAGACGGAGGGAGGGAGACAGAACGAGAGACGGAGGGAGGGAGACAGAACGAGAGACGGAGGGAGGGAGACAGAACGAGAGACGGAGGGAGGGAGACAGAACGAGAGACGGAGGGAGGGAGACAGAACGAGAGACGGAGGGAGGGAGACAGAACGAGAGACGGAGGGAGGGAGACAGAACGAGAGACGGAGGGAGGGAGACAGAACGAGAGACAGAGGGAGGGAGAGCTTGGTGTGGAATCCCTCTGGCTCACCATTCACACACCCATGAAGTCTCTCCCTGGTTCAGCTGACTGGAGGAGAGAGAGGTGTGGAGATACAGGGAGAGCTGACTGGAGGGGAGAGAGAGGTGTGGAGATACAGTGAGAGCTGACAGGGGGAGAGAGAGAGGTGTGGAGATACCCATGGTTCAGCTCAGTGGAGGAGAGAGAGGTGTGGAGGTACAGGGAGAGGTGATTGGAGGAGAGAGAGAGGTGTGGAGATACAGGGAGAGCTGACAGGGGGAGAGAGAGAGGTGTGGAGATACCCATGGTTCAGCTCAGTGGAGGAGAGAGAGGTGTGGAGGTACAGGGAGAGGTGACTGGAGGAGAGAGAGGTGTAGAGATACCCATGGTTCAGCTCAGTGGAGTAGAGAGAGAGGTGGAGGTACAGGGAGAGGTGACTGGAGGAGAGAGAGGTGTAGAGATACCCATGGTTCAGCTCAGTGGAGGAGAGAGAGGTGTGGAGGTACAGGGAGAGCGGCTCACACAAAGGCACCTTCACTTGGGAGTGTCAGGCATTTCAGGCCGCCTAGCGCTCCTCCTCTGCTCCTCCTCTGCTCCTCCTCTGCTCCTCCTCTGCTCCTCCTCTGCTCCTCCTCTGCTCCAGCCCCTGGTCCCACACGGACAGAGAGCCTAGCAGGGAGTGAGAGAGAGAGAGAGAGAGAGAGAGAGAGAGAGAGAGAGAGAGAGAGAGAGAGAGAGAGAGAGAGAGAGAGAGAGAATGATGGTCTGTCTCACTCTCTGATAGTCAATAGCAGGGAGTGAAAGAGAGAGAGAGAGGCTGTCTCACTGACAGAGTATATCGTAGAGTGAACGAGAGAGAGAGAGAGAGAGAGAGAGAGAGAAAAAGAGAGAGAGAGAAAGGCTGTATGTCTCACTGGCCTAAGAGTCTATAGCAGAGAATGAAAGAGAAAGAGAGAGAGAGAGATTATAGTGGATAGTGAGTGATCACATTGGATAGTGATTGGATAGTGAGTAAAATCACGGTGGCTCGGTGGTTAGCACTGTTGCCTCACAGCAAGAAGGTCCTGGGTTCAATCCCCACCTGACCCAAGGGCGTTTCTGTGTGGAGTTTGCATGTTCTCCCCGTGTTCGCGTGGGTTTCCTCCGGGTACTCCGGTTTCCTCCCACAGTCCAAAAACATGCAGGTTAATTGGTGACTCTAAATTGCCCGTAGGTGTGAATGTGAATGTGAGTGTGAGTTGTTGTCTGTCCCTATATGTCGGCCCTGTGATGGACTGGCGACCTGTCCAGGGTGTACCCTGCCTCTCGCCCTGTGTCCGCTGGGATAGGCTCCAGCCCCCCCCCCCCCCCCCCCCCCCGTGACCCTGTACAGGAGAAGCGGTAAAGTTAATGGATGGATGGATAGTGAGTGATCAACATACACACATGCACACACACACACAGACATAAAAATTACAATTCAGAAACAGATACATTAAACACATACTTGCAACACAACACAAACAGGGAAACAAGTGATGCAGGATGGCCTTGTTATGCACCGATTCTCTCTCTCTTTCTCTCCCACACACACAGGCCCACAACACACTGCATTAATGTTTTTACACAAATTATTTTTTAAACTATCTGTCTTTTTGTGATCTATGCAAACCAAACAAAAATTGTATTTGTATTATTTTGTAAACTGCTTTGGCAATATTGTCTACTTGTGTACAGTCATGCCAATAAAGCATTGAAATTGAAATTTTATTGAATTGAGAGAGAGAGAGAGCGAGAGAGAGAGAGGGAGTGAAAGAGAGAAAGGCTGTCTGTGGGGTTTGTCAGTCCCATCTTCTGCAGAGGGAAATGTACTACCTGTGGCTTTGCATTTCACAGAGCTCGCCCCAGACGCTGGGGCAACGTGGACCACGGTGTTTGTGTTTTCAGGTCTCTGATTTATTTGAGGTTTTTCATTTGTTATTGGAAGGAAAGCTGTGGAGTTTTTCATGATAAAATATGAGAGTTTTGTTTGAGTTTCCCGGTCCGAGTTCCTCGCGTGTTATGGAGTGGAACGTGTCCGCACACGCACACACGCACACACGTCCACACACACACACACACACACACACGCACACACGCACACAAGTCCACACACACGCACGGGCACGCGCACGCGCGCACACACACACACACACACACACACACACGCACACAAAAACAAACACACGAAAAACACAAGCATATCTGACAGGAGTCATTTCCACACATAAATACTGCATTCTTTAATGAATAACAGATGTCAGGAGTCAGGTTTCTCTTATTTTTTTTGTGCCAGCCAGAAATGAGAAAGGAAACTGGTTATTCCTTGGGGGTGCGGGGTAATTGTGAAAGGGAATATGAAGTCTTATTTTTCCCTTCCATTATTAACACATTGCCCAGTCTCACTGCACTGGAGGGAGGCCTATTACTCACTGGGAGACGACAACTAGATTTCCTTTGCCCCTGAATAAATCATGGAGTATCCCAAAGCCAGGCGCGCTAACTGGACCACCAACATCACTCTCTCCTCCTCCCTCTCTTTCTCTCTCTCCCTCCATCTCTCTCGCTCTCTCTCTCTCTCTCTGCTTGCCTCTGTCTGTTGCTGCTTTAAATTATACCTCACAGCCAAACTCATAAAGTTCTGACATTTTGAATTTTTCATAAGTTCTCTTTTCCTCCTTTCTTTCCTGACACGTTCCTCTTTCGAACAGCGGCACCATTAGAGTCAAACCCAGACGTCTGCCGCCCAGTCACTCCCATCATCAGAGGGGCTGGCTATTGTCCCCTATTAGCAAACTGGCAACTCCGCTAGGCGATGAGACTGCAAAATAACGATCCCCAAAATTGCTGCGTCAGGCTGAACTGAAATAGCTGATTCCTTCTAATTAAGAATTTTTTTTTTCTCCTGTAAACTTTTCCGTGAGGTGAACCATCTATTAAAACCGTAGTCTCTACAACAACTAAACAGTAAACACACCATCTCACTGTTAGTTTAAACTTGAACGCTGCCGTATGCACCCACTACACAGGTACATAGCTTGGTGGAGGAACATTTATCAGCCCTGGAGGTAAACTTACAGGAACCACAATGTAAGACATAAGAAATCACACAAAAAATTTATGATTGTCCACGTTATGGGTCTTTAAAGTCCTCCATTAATCCCAGCCCTGAGGACAGTGTGCAGTTGCCTGGAGGTTGGCTTACGCTCTACAGTAATCCTCATAGACCAGCTCCTCTTATCTCTGGTGTTCTAGTGGGGAGCAGACTCCATTACGGGGGAGTGAGTGTGCGTTCTGTGGAGGATGTGGTTACCGTAGGTTACCCTGTGATTGACAGTCCATCTGATAGAGCTCTGAAAGGGGGAGGAAGCCGGGTCGCTGCTATCTCCCAACCCCCTCTATCGCTCTCCATCCCTCCACTGACACCTCCACGGGACCTCTGCTCCGCTCCAACCTCGGAGGAGTCCTATTCGTGCCTCTCTCACCTCTCAGGGAGGGGGGATGGGGTGGGGGTAGATGGGGTCAGGGGGACGGGGACGGGGGGTGGGGGGGAGACATCTGATCCCATTTTGGTGAGCCCCGCCTTGCAGGAAATGTGTTCCAAAGCTTTGGACTTTATTCTATTATCCTTGAAGGCGCCCCTTCACAGTGCAATTACAATCCGATTCGGCTTGTTATTCTCCTGCCATCGGAAAAAGCTATCTCCATCCCGTTCCTCTCTCCCTCTCTCCATCCCGTTCCTCTCTCTCTCTCTCTCTCTCCCTCTCTCCATCCCTCTCTCTCTCCCTCTCTCCATCCCGTTCCTCTGTCTCTCTCTCTCTCTCTCTCTCCCTCTCTCTCTCTCTCCATCCCGTTCCTCTGTCTCTCCCTCTCTCTATCCCTCTCTCTCTCTCTCTCTCTCCCTCTCTCCATCCTCTCTCTCTCTCTCTCTCTCTCTCTCTCTCTCTCTCTCTCTCTCTCTCTCTCTCTCTCTCTCTCTCTCTCTCTCTCTCTCTCTCTCTCTCTCTCTCACTCTCTCTCTCTCTCTCTCTCTCTCTCTCTCTCTCTCTCTCTCTCTCCCTCTCTCACGCTCTCTCTCCATCCCCGTTCCTCTCTCTCTCTCTCTCTCTCCCTATCCCTCTCTCTCTCTCTCTTTCTCTCTCTCTCCATCTCTCTCTCTCTCTCTCTCTCTCTCTCTCTCTCTCTCTCTCTCTCTCTCTCTCTCTCTCTCTCTCTCTCTCTCTCTCTCTCTCTCTCTATCCCTCTCTCACCCTCTCTCTCCATCCCCGCTCCTCTCTCTCTCTCTCTCTCTATCCCTCTCTATCTCTCTCTCTGTCTCTCTCTCTCTCTCTCTCTCTCTCTCTCTCTCTCTCTGTCTCTCTCTCTCTCTCTCTCTCTCTCTCTCTCTCTCTCTCTCTCTCTCTCTCTCTCTCTCTCTCTCTCTCTCTCTCTCTCTCTCTCTCTCTCTCTCTCTCTCTCTCTCTCTCTCTCTCTCTCTCCATCCCCGCTCCTCTCTCTCTCTCTCTCTCTCTCTCTCTCTCTCTCTCTCTCTCTCTCTCTCTCTCTCTCTCTCTCTCTCTCTCTCTCTCTCTCTCTCTCTCTCTCTCTCTCTCTCTCTCTCTCTCTCTCTCTCTCTCTCTCTCTCTCTCTCTCTCTCTCTCTCTCTCTCTCTCCTCTCTCTCTCTCTCTCTCTCTCTCTCTCTCTCTCCATCTCACACTCTCTCACACTTTCTGTATCTCTCTCTCTCTCCATCTCTCGCTCTATCTATCACACACTCTCTCTCTCTCTCCATCTCTCGCTCTATATATCACACACTCTCTCTCTCTCTCTCTCTTTTTTCATTCTCTCTCTCTCTCTCTCTCTCTCTCTCTCCATCTCTCGCTCTATCTATCACACACTCTCTCTCTCTCTATCATTTTCTCTCTCACTCCTCCACCGGAAAGGAAGAAGAGAACAGGAGACAGCTGAGTGGGAAAGCAGAAAGTGTGACTCCGTTGTATTAGGGAGAGGGAGCCCTCTGTATCCTGTATGGACACTCTCTACTTGACAGCTAAATAGTCAATTTGGCCCTAATGCAGATTTGATCATCTCCTGATAAAAAAAAAAACGGGAAAAAAAACACACTGGGGCCAAAGTCAGAAGCTAACACACGCTGCAGCCAGGCGGCATTACTTCTCACTCCTTCACACCAAGTAAGAAAAATGAGTGTGTCACTCCAGACCTATTACTCCGGCGAGAGACGGGCCTTGCTGAAATTGACCTTTACACGACGCCTCTACAAAGGGGGCGCTGCATAATTGAAAATCCTTTCACTTTCAATGGTGTTGCCATTGTAGAAAATAACTGCCTCTGACTCCTAATAGAAACGGGGGCCTGGTGGTTTGTACTTTGTACCATTTCAATGGAGGAATTCCACTAAGAAGTAACGATCCTTCTTAGTGGTGTATACATTAGTGCGATTGTATTCAGTTAACATTCTAGAAGGCTAACGTTTATACTTTGTACCATTTCAATGGAGGAATTCCACTAAGAAGTAACGATCCTTCTTAGTGGTGTATATATTAGTGCGATTGTATTCAGTTAACATTCTAGAAGGCTAACGCTTGCCTACAGAATCATCCACCACCGGCAAACGCAACGCACTCCGACACAGTCCCCAAGATGAGTCTTTAAGAAGTACCAACGCTAAATATGCACAAACGTATCCTAGGCAACCCCAGGCACTTCTCCCCCCAATTGCCATCAACTTGAATCAGCTCCCAAGATGAGACAGCATGGCCCGAGGTGGCACGTCAGGCAATCCAACAGACAGATCCAAACAACACGCGCTCCCTTCCTCCCTCCCTCCCTCCCTCCCTTCCTCCCTCCCTGAGCAGCCAGCCAGCCAGCCAGCCAAACCAACAAAACAGACTTTTTTCTCTCTCTTCAGCTTTCTCCTGCCTTGGTGTTTCTCCATGAAAGAGCTATAGCCATTTGTCAAGTGTTGTCTTGTTGTCAGTGGAGATCTATCTAAGGGTGTCTCTCTCTCTCTCTCTCTCTCTCTCTCTCTTTCTCTCTCTCTCTCTCTCTGTCTCCCTCTTTGTCTCGCTCGCTCATTCTCTCTCTCTCTCTCTTTCTCTCCCCCCTACCCTGTTTCTCTGTCTCTCTCTCTTTCCCTCCCTCTCTCGCTCTCTCCCTCTCCTCTCTCTCTCTCTCTCTCTCTCTCTTTCTCTCCCCCCTACCTTCTTTCTCTGCCACCCCTTCTCTCTCTCTTCCCCCCACCCTTTCTCTCTCTCTCCCTCTCTTTCTCTCTCTCTCTCTCTCTGTCTCTTTCTCTTTGTCTCGTTCTCTCGGTCTCTCTATTTTGTTTCTCCCTCGGTAGGAATGTAGCAGGTGTAGCATCTTTCAGATGTGGAGTGTGAGAACCATGTCTGCTCCCCGGGAATACACACACACACACACACACACACACACACACACACACACACACACACACACACACACACACACACACACACACACATGTGCCTCCATGCAGAACACACAGAGTAGGCACTATTGACTCCTGCTAGCTGGGTGTGTGTGATCCCCAGGGGTGCGGATCCTTAACAAGCAGCCCCTGTGTTCTGTCTGTCAATGGGCTGTTTGAGTGCTGCTGGGAGCAGTGCAGGAGGACTGACCTTTCCCAGGATTCCCACTGTTCGGCCAACAAGCCGGCCAGCTACCCAGTCAGTCAGTCAGTCTGCCAGCCAGTCAGCCAGCCAACAGGCAAGTAAGTCAGTAAGTCAGTCAGCCAGCCAGCCAGCCAACAGGCAAGTAAGTCAGTAAGTCAGTCAGCCAGCCAGCCAGCCAACAGGCAAGTAAGCCAGTAAGTCAGTCAGCCAGTCTGCCAGCCAGCCAGCCAGTAAGTCAGCCAGCCAGCCAGTAAGTCAGTCAGCCAGTCAGCCAGCCAACAGGCAAGTAAGTCAGTAAGTCAGTCAGCCAGCCAGCCAGCCAACAGGCAAGTAAGTCAGTAAGTCAGTCAGCCAGCCAGCCAGCCAACAGGCAAGTAAGCCAGTAAGTCAGTCAGCCAGTCTGCCAGCCAGCCAGCCAGTAAGTCAGCCAGCCAGCCAGTAAGTCAGTCAGCCAGTCAGCCAGCCAACAGGCAAGTAAACCAGTAAGTCAGTCAGCCAGTCAGCCAGCCAGCCAGCCAGTAAGTCAGTCAGCCAGCCAGCCAGTAAGTCAGTCAGTCAGCAAGGCAGCCAGTAAGTCACCCAACCAGCCAGCCAATCTGCCAGCCAGCCAGTCAGCCGGCCAGCCAGCCAGTAAGTCAGCCAGCCAGCCAGCCAGCCAGCCAATCTTCAAGCCAGCCAGTAAGTCAGCCAGCCAGCCAGCAAGTAAGTCAGCCCTGCCAGCCAGCCAATCTGCCAGCCAGCTAGTCTGTCAGCCAGCCAGCCAGCCAATCTGCCAGCCAGCCAGTCTGTCAGCCAGGAAGTCAGTTAGCCAACAAGCAAATCAGGCAGCCAGCCAGCCAACCAGCCAGCCAGCCAGCCAGCCAACAAGCAGGACAGACAGTCAGACAGCAAGCCAGCCAGACAGACAGCTTGTTATTCAGCCAGTCGGTAAGTCATTTGGTCAGCCAGCCAATCTATATTATTTCAGTATAATATACAACCAGTCTATTTGCTATCACTTTTTAATATCACATCAGCCTATACCCTATCAGCCTATATCCTATATGTCTATATCCTATCATTCTATTTCCTACCTGTCTATATCCTATCAGCCTACATCCTATAAGTCTATATACTATCTCTCTATTTCCTACCAGTCTATATCCTATCAACCTATGACCTATCAGTCTATATACCATCAGTTTATATCAGATCTGTCTGAATTAACTTGGACCTTAGGTTGAATAAGTGTCTGTTGTTCATAGTGGGTGAAAAACAGGTTGGACCTTGGGTTAAATTAATGCTTATGTAATACTCTAATGGAAAAACACTACCCATGTTTTAGGCAACAACAGATACATCTAGCTTTGCAGAAATAACATCATAATAAATAAAAAATTGTTTTACTTAAAAGCCAATAAATTGTTTCTCATTTATTAAAATATAAAGTGTATTTATTCTCTGCCCTGATAAAAGTAATTATTATTCCAGTAAATGGGGACATGATGAGATAACCTTGTCACAGCTGAAATATACACAAGACAGCAGGCTGTCCCCCGCCAAGCTCTGACCAACATTATGGAGCCGCTTCTAATGTTATCTGAATGACCCAGAATAATATCCAGCCCCGCTAAATCAAATCCCCCGCTGTCGTCCAAACGACTCCAGGCCATGTACTTGTAGTATCTGAGGTGATGATGTGATTGGTGGAAGAGTGAATGGGTTTATGATGGTCTCTGGCGAAGCGCAGCAGGGAGCTTTGTATGTCATTAGTGTTAAGATGGTGGTGGATGGACTGATGGTGCCGGCAGCGGCAACACGTCCCTCTGGCTAAAGAGACACGTCCATTACGTGCTGGGGGAGGAATCAGACGTTAACCTGTCACTAGGACAAACAAGTCTGGACGAGCGGGGTGTCATTTTAATCACTAGTCATAAAAACAACATGGCCTGTCCTTCAATGAAGTTCACCTTTCACTTTTCTTCGGCGTGTGTGACAGAACTCAACGTCGTTTACAAAAAGTACTGCAGGTATTAAGAGTTTCCCATGAAAGAAAATAGTTGTACTTTCCAGACCTGTTCCATTCGATTGCAGTGAAAGCTGGGGAGAAGGCGACGTAAAGAGATTAATAATTCACTGCACGGAGAAGAGAAGTGCCAGCTCTACACAGTTTGTCCTGAGAAAGATGGACCAAGGAACACGCCCTTCCAAGCCGGGGAATAGGAGGATTGAATTATAGCTAAGACCAGCAACTACTCTAAGTGTAGGGTGTGTGTATGAGACACATTTGGTTTGTTCCTAGTGACTGAAAGAAGGAGAGATGTGGATAGAATCTGCCAGGTCGTGTGCACTTACCCTTGGGAAAAGGGGTATGAAAGCCCTCTGCTGAGAGACTGGGGGGTTTAGGTAGAGTTCACACC
>JAPMUY010010345.1:0-10000 GCA_026901105.3 Galaxias olidus
TGTGGATGCGTGCGTGCGTTTGTCTGTGTGTTTGTGTGTGGGCATGTGTGATTTCCCTGGGAAGCCAAAACCAGGTGCAGGATTGTGATGGCGTGAGAGAAAGAAAGAGAGAGAGAGAGAGAGAGAGAGAGAGAGAGAGAGAGAGAGAAGGGGGGGAGAGAGAGAAAGAGAAAGAGAGAGAGAGAGAAAGTGTGAAGAGGAGGGCAAGAGTAATCCTTCTTGCAGACACATGAGCTGTGGGTGTGTGTGTGTATGTGCGTGTGTTTCTATGGAGATACTGTTAGTAGTGTCACCTTGTTTGTGTGAGTGTGTGTGTGTGTGTGTTTCTATGGATATACTGTTAAAAGTTATCACCTTGGCTGTGAGTGTCTGAGTATGTGTGTGTGTGTGTGTGTGTGTGTGTGTCTGTGCGCGTGTGTTTCTATAAAGATACTGTTAGTAGTGTCACCTTGTGTGTGTGTGTGTGTGTGTGTGTGTGTGTGTGTGTGTGTGTGTGTGTTTGGTGCTATAGAGATACTGTTGGTAGTGTCACCTTGTCTACAGAATGCCAGGTGATGACTACACACAGTTCTGTTAGCGCTGTTAGCTGTTAGCTGTTAGCACGTTTAGCATTGGTGAGCTTAGAGGCAGACAGCAGTGGTGTGTTCCTCTGTTCTATGAGCTAGTCACTGCTAAAGTCTTAAAGCCTTTAAACATCAAGTCCTATCAGACATCATCCACCACGTAGTTATGACATGGACTGAAGAGCACACTAGTTATTTCACTTTCAAACGAGGCCTCCTTTTTTAAAACAGGGGCTTAGATCAAGCTGTGGATTAATAAACCCTAAATGAGGCCCCCTTTTTTTAAACAGGGGCTTAGATCAAACTGCTCATAAAATGGGCTTTGATGAGCTCCTTCAAAAGCTGAGATTTTCATTTTCACTTAAACGACAATTAGCTGTGTGAAAACCCGGGGATTATTCTGAGCGGCCGCGGGCTTAGGGTGGGGTCGGAGCGAGTGACACACAAGATGACAGCGATAACACAATGTCGCTATCTCCTCTTAAAGGCTTTAGTAGAACCAGAGGCTGGAGCGTTGTTGGGGCAGGATAGCAGCCATTAACAACCTAAACTAACGATACACACACTGTTCCACTTCACCAGTCCTATGAGAAATATGGGACCTGACCTTAGACCTAATTGAGGTCCTTGTGTATCTACCCTGACTGCAGACTTTCAGCTGAGCGGGCACTGAGGAAGTGGTGGTCTATTATACATCTACCCTGACTGCAGACTTCCTGCTGAGCGGGCACTGAGGAAGTGGTGGTCTATTATACATCTACCCTGACTGCAGACTTCCTGCTGAGCGGGCACTAAGGAAGTGGTGGTCTATTATACATCTACCCTGACTGCAGACGTCCTGCTGAGCGGGCACTGAGGAAGTGACGGCTCCGTACCTTGATGGTGCCCTCAGAAACGCCGAGCGAGGCCTGGAGTTTCTGGGACTTCTCCCGGTTCTCCTTGGCCTCCTCCTGGACACGGCTGAGCTCGGCACGTAGTTTCCCCAGCGTTTTCTGGAGCGCCGCCTCCTGCGTCTGGAACTCCCGCCTCAGCTCCGTCTCTGTGCGTTTCCACGCCAACAGGTTGTCGGCGGTGAGCTGCTGGGTCCTCTTCATGGCCTCCAGCTCCCGCTCGTAGAACGCCTGAGCCTAGAAAATAACACATTAGAATAGAATAGAACACATTAGAATAGAATGGAATAGAAATAATAGAATTTAACACATTAGAATAGAATGGAATAGAAAAGAATAGAATAGAACACATTAGAATAGAATAGAATATATCAGAATAGAATACATTAGATTAGAATAGAATAGAATAGAGTACATTAGAATAGAATGGAATAGAATAGAATATTGCATGCAGCGTAATGGAATGTATAGTAATAGGAAAGTATACATAATAGTAATATATTATCATGTACTGTAGATTAACATAACATTGGGTTCTGCTTCAGAGAGCAAATGCATTTTGTAACTACAGTTTGTCCAGGAGTTTCGGTCAGGGCTTCTGGGAGAAGAGCAGCAAAACGACACACCACTGAAGCAGGTAAACTTTAACTGACCCCTCAGGGCTTCCATACCTTGGTCAGTTTGGCCTCGTACTCATCAACCAATCTCTTCTTGTCCTGTTTCAGCTCCTCCACACGCTCTGATAGGGAGTCCACCTGGAAAACACACACACACACACACACACACACACATCAGACTTAAATATTTACCTCACACCACAGTGACAGCTACAACTTACACAACCTGAAGCTTTTTCAGGGTTTATTTAAGTATTCTTTACTCTGACAGAGCTGAATCTGAATCATCTACTGAACGAGTAGGCAACCGAGTAGTTACCCCAGCTTTGTGTAGTTACATAGTTATCTCAGCTTTGTGCAGTTACATAGTTATCTCAGCTTTGCGCAGTTCAAATAATGACCTCAGCTTTGTGTAGTTGCATAATTACCTCAGCTTTGTGTAGTTAAAATAGTTACATCAGCTTTGTGAATTTGCATAGTTACCTCAAATAGGTGCAGTTACAGTTGCATAGTTTACTCAGCTTTGTGTAGTTGCTTAGTTACCTCAGCTTTGTGTAGTTGCATAGTTACCTCAACTTTGTGTAGTTAAAATAGTTACATCAGCTTTGTGTAATTACGTAGTTACATCAGCTTTGTGTAGTTGCGTAGTTACCTCAGCTTTGTGTAGTTGCTTAGTTACCTCAGCTTTTGTAGTTAAAATAGTTACATCAGCTTTGTGTAGTCACATAGTTACCTCAGCTTTGTGTAGTTACATAGTTACCTCAGCTTTTGTAGTTAAAATAGTTACATCAGCTTTGTGTAGTTACATAGTTACCTCAGCTTTGTGTAGTTACATAGTTACCTCAGCTTTTGTAGTTAAAATAGTTACCTCAGCTTTGTGTAGTTACATATAGTAACCTCAGCTTTTGTAGTTAAAATAGGTACCTCAGCTTTGTGTTGTTCCATATAATAACCTCAGCTTTGTGTAGTTAAAGCTGTTCTTGGCATATTAATGGATTTGACACTTTCGTTTAACGCTCATATCAATAACATGGTCAAAATATCCTTCTTCCATCTTAGAAACATTGCTAAAATGAAGCATTTTGGGGAGCTTGCATTTTCTAGGGCAGCATCTAAATTATGGAACTCTCTCCCTCCTCTAATTCGTTATTCCAACTCGCTGTTAATCTTTCAAACCCACCTTAAAACATATCTTTTCACCCTAGCATACCCCAGTTAACTCTGTTTAGAATCCAGTCCCTTTCTATTACTGATACTATCCTTTTGCTTACTTATAGTTAGAATTGTTGCTGCTGTCTGTCTGTTTAACTATTTCAGTCTAATTGTTTATTTGTGTCATGTTATCTGTGTTGAGTTACGACTTTGGGTTTTAGAAAAGCTATATTTGAATTATTATTATTAATTATTAAAATAGTTACATCAGCTTTGTGTAATCACATATTTACCTCAACTTTGTGTAGTTACATAGTTACATCAGCTTTTGTAGTTAAAATAGTTACATCAGCTTTGTGTAGTTACATAGTTACCTCAGCTTTGTGTAGTTGCATAGTTACCTCAGCTTTGTGTAGTTACATAGTTACCTCAACTTTGTGTAGTTACATAGTTACCTCAGCTTTGTGTAGTTGCATAGTTACCTCAGCTTTGTGTAGTCACATAGTTACCTCAACTTTGTGTAGTTACATACTTACCTTGGCTTTGTGTAGTTAAAATAGTTACATCAGCTTTGTGTAGTTACATAGTTTCTTCAGCTTTGTGTATTTGCGTAATTGACTCAGTTCTGTGTAGTTGCGTAGTTACCTCAGCTTTGTGTAGTTGTCCCAGCTTCTCCTGGTCCTTGCTGTAGTTGGCGTTCTGACTCTGGTAGCTCCGGAGCAGCTCCTGGACTTCGTGTCTGTGTGCGGTCTTCAGCTCCTCCAGGGCGCTGCGTTTCTCCGCCTCGAACTGGGTCTGGGCCTGGCCGAACGTCCTGAGCTTCTCCTCAAAGGAGCGCCGCATCTCCTCCACCTCCCGCGACATGGTCACCACGCGCTGCGTGTGCTGAGAGGAGGAGGAGGAGGAGGAGGGGTTAGAGAGACAGCGTACCAACTCAAACCGTAGATTAGGGGGTAAGGAGAAGTGTGTGTGGATTATAGACGTACGGTGTCTGGATTTTGGGGGAATTCTAAACATGAAAGTGAATGAACTAAATGCTTAGTTTAGTTGATGCACTTACGGGAGGACTCTCTTTATTTCTCTCACAAACATTAGATTTGTCAGTAGCGCTCTAAGTTGACATGCAACAAAACAGCACAAAATCAAGCGCGCCCATGCACATCTTTACCTACTCCAACCCACACACACTCCGTCCTTACACACACATACTGACCCACACACACACACCTTACCCCACCCACAATCTCCCCTCTCCCCCTCCGTACAGACCAGGTACACACACACACACACACACACACACACACACACACACACGCACACGCACGCACACGCGCGCACACGCGCGCACACGCACACACGCACGCACGCACGCACACACACACGCACACCTTAACCAACCAAACCCCCCTCTCCAATACCTGTGCCTCAACCTCGGTGCAGACCATGTACACACACACACACACACACACACACACACGCCTTAACCAACCTAACGCCCCTCGCCCCTCACCGATACCTGCGCCTCCGTGCAGATCTGCATGTCCTCCACGCGCTGGCGGTAGCTCTGGAACTCGTCCAGCGCCTGCCTCTTCATACGGTCGTGGAGCTCCATGGACTCCTCCAGGCTCTGGATGCGTCTCTTCAGGTCCAGCTCGTCCGAGATGCGGCTCTTGTACTGGAGGATCTTCTCGCGCGTCTCCGACAGGATCTGCTGCACCTCCTCCTCGTGCGCCTCCTTCAGCGTCAGGATGGCCGCCTCGTGTTCGTCGTTCTTGGTGTTCAGCGCGTAGATGACCTGACGGGGGCGGAGGAGGAGGAGGAGGAAGAGGAGGATTATGTAAATGATTATCTGGAAAACATTCAATGTTAATACAGGAGCACATTCTGCAGTCATTCGCTCCACCTAATACCAGACATTATCTTTAACCCAAACAAAGACATCTATTTTCAACTCAACACGCAGCCAGTATTGTTTTGTGTTCAAACACTTGCAGATAAAAAAATAAAACAGTTATTGAGTTATCATGATAATTAGACAATTAGTGTTGTGAATGTTAATGTCCTCTACTGCCTATTCTCTGTGACTAAAATGATGAAGGGTGAGGGTCTGATTTCTGTGGGAAACAAGAACTACCAGAAAAACAGAAGAAGGAGGGAAAGTTTGGAGGAAAAGCAGGAGGGAAGTTTGGAGAAAAGGGAGGAGGAAATAGAGGAGGGAAGTTTGGAGGAAAAGGAGGAGGAAGAGGAGGAGATGGACGAGGAGGATGAAAGAAGGAAAGGGGAGAAATAGGATGGGAGTGATAAATCAAGAAAAGAGAGGGGGAACGTGGACCTTATTTTCACACCAGACGACTCGGCATTAATAATCTAAAACAACTGGTTCCTCTGAAACAATCGTCTGAATCAACTGGGCAGTGGGGAAATGTTTTATTTACCATAACCCTCATTAATATTCATAAGCAACATAAAGCATTTTATTAACGTTCTGAATTGTTCCCGCAGTGTGAAGATTTAATCTGGAGAACCTTATACAGGCCCTGTTAGTATCTTTAGTTATTAATGACAGGACTTTGATGGCTGTTAGTAGTGCTGTTTGGTTGTTCCATTACACAAAGAAAGAGAGGTTCTCCTGACGTTCTGAATTGATCCCGTAGCATGGAGATTTAATCTGGAGAACCTAAAATAGTCCCTGCTAAGTATCTTAATTTAAAACTGTCATAACTTGTATTACTGGAAGTCATGTTGTTTTGAGTCAACAGGTTATGCTCTCTGGTCATTCCATTCCCGTAAAGAAAGAGAAAAAAAGATGAACATAAAAAGAAATGCTAGGCAACTGGTTGATGGCTTGTCGCTTTGGGTGGTGAAAACAACAGAAGAGAAGAGAAGAGAAGAAAAGAGAAGAAAAGACAGATCTGTTCTCAGAGGAAGCACTGTGGAACGGCCTGTCTAATCAAAGGTCTGCAGTTGCTTTCTACTCATCTCTCTCTCTGTTCATTCCTACTCATCTCTCTCTGTTCATTCCTACTCATCTCTCTCTCTCTCTCTCTCTCTCTCTCTCTCTCTCTCTCTCTCTCTCTCTCTCTCTCTCTCTCTCTCTCTCTCTCTCTCTCTCTCTCTCTCTCTCTCTCTCTCTCTCTCTCTCTCTCTCTCTCTCTCTCTCTCTCTCTCTCTCTCTCTCTCTCTCTCTCTCTCTCTCTCTCTCTCTCTCTCTCTCTCTCTCTCTCTCTCTCTCTCTCTCTCTCTCTCTCTCTCTCTCTCTCTCTCTCTCTCTCTCTCTCTCTCTCTCTCTCTCTCGAGTAAAAAATCCATTCATGAAGAAAGAGGATATTCCCATTCTATTTGGGGAGAAGGATTTGAACTGAAACAGTAAACAGCTTGTGGATTGGTGTCCCATATGGAAGAGGGATTTAAGATTTACTCACATAAACCTTTTCTAAACACCATGGAGGGAAAACCCTTTTCTCACTCTCCTCTCCACAACAAGGTGGTGTGGCGCAGAAGCATGCGGAGTGACCTTTGACTCTTTGCCTACCCCCCCACTGTGACCTCTTTCCTGCACCTGATTGGATGACGGCGTCATGTGACCAGACTGAGAGTAGTTCCACTGGCCAGCACACACACACAGAGCCATGAGTCACAACTCATCACCACCACTACTGACAGACAGACGATTAGCAGGGAGTGTTACAACAGTGTGTGTGTGTGTGTGTGTGTGTGTGTGTGTGTGTGTGTGTGTGTGTGTGTGTGTGTGTGTGTGTGTGTGTGTGTGTGTGTGTGTGAGAGTGACAAAACCGGGAGAGGAGGCCTGTGAGAAAGTGTGTGAATGAGGCCTGCCACTTTGAGAGGAGAGGAGAGGATGAGAGGAGAGGAGGGTCAGAGGAGAGGATGAGAGGAGAGGAGGGTCAGAGGAGAGGAGGGTCAGAGGAGAGGAGGGTCAGAGGAGAGGGGAGGAAAGGAGTGGAGAGAGGAGAGGAGAGGAGAGGAGAGGAGAGGAGAGGACGACGTTCCACTGACATCCCATATTATCTCTTTATCTCTCTGCCTCTCCATATGAACGCTCCCATTGTCTCATCACTTTAATTTAATCACACATCCAGCCTCGGGGGGGAAACACGCAAAGATAGAATACTGGTGATGTTTTCAGTTCTGTGTGTGTGTGTGCGTGCGTGTGCGTGTGCGTGTGCGTGTGTGTGTGTGTGTGTGTACGTCAGTAGATATGTAAGGCTGCCCTCCACCTCCCTGTCCCATGGTTCAGCTGGCCCAGGTCAGACACGGAGGTCGAGGTCCAGGTGCTGGACTAACAGGTATGGACCTGGGCCCGTCTGGAGGTCACAAGCTCATGACCTCTAGGTCTAGGCTACCTTAAGATTGACCGGGTGTTTGGTCGACGGAGGAGAAGGAACGAATGTAGAGGATCGAGGGAGAATCTTAAAAAACGAGAGGCAGAGCAACAGTGTGAGAAACAGAGAGACAGAATTACACACACAGCAGCAAAGAAAGGGAGAGGGGGAGACAGAGAAAGAGAGAAAAAGAGAAAGAGAAAGATGGTGGAACCCTCTCAGACAAAGCATATGGCTGGCACTGTGGCTACGGGCCTTGAATCCACTCAAGAAAACGTCTCTGTGTACGTGTGTGTGTGTGTGTGCGTGTGCGTGTGTGTGTGTGAGTGTGTCTCCAGCCTGAAGGTGTAGCAGGAGAAATGACCACCCCCGCCACCCCCTGTCAGTCATCCAGCCTAGCAGCACCTTGGTGATAGTGACGTCGCCATGTAATGGCCGCTACTCACAGCCTGTGTGCTCTGTAAGTAGGCAGCCATCAGGAGGCCGAGGTCAGCGGTCTGACGTGAGGGCACCCATTAGCACGAGAAGGAGGAGGAGGAGGAGGAGGAGGAGGAGGAAGAGGAAGAGTGGTCCGCGCTGTGCGTTTAGAACGGCCAAACTGCTTCAGTGCAAGGCTGTAATCATGTGAATCAATGTCAGCCCCCCCCCCCCCCCCATCTCATTCAGGGAGCTTTAATGACTGGCTTCCTGTCTCGCTAGAAAAGAGAGAGAGAGAGAGAGAGAGAGAGAGAGAGAGAGAGAGAGAGAGAGAGAGAGAAAGAGAGAGAGACCTTGATTAAGCTCTAGAAAAGGGAGCCTAACCTTGCTTGGTTATCAACTCCTGACAGGAAACGGAGGAAGAGATTGGAGAGAGAACATTGGCATTCTGAAGAAGTTTGTCGGGAGTTTAAAACTGGCTCAGAGTTCAGAGGGAAATACTTTCGTGCTTTAACTTTCTCCTGAAGGAGCAGGGACATCTAGGATGGGTTCAATCAGAGTTCAGAGGATACTGCACAGCGTCATGAACCTGACCAACTGGACATTCAAAATGAAGTCATTGTTTAGATAAACCTCAAAAAAGGGAAATGTGGTTTTATACAGTACTGTGCATACGTTTTAGGCAGGGGATGCTGTTTTGAAGGCGAAGGGCGGTCAAACCAAGTGTTTGCTCACTTTGTATTTTATGAATTGATAAAGAATAAACAATTAACATTCATATTTGAATGTTTTTGTTCTTCTAACTTTAAAGGCTTCACACCTGCCTAAACCGTTTGCCCAGTACTGGATATGATTAAAACCTGTGTGTGTTTGACGGAAAGCAGAAGAACTCTATGCAGTCTTTGTGAAGGTGGGAGTTTAGCTCCGCCTCCTCTCTCTGACCTATGATTGAACCCATCATATATGTCTCTGCTCCCTCAGGAGAACGTCAAAGTAAAACACCTGATCTGCTCTTTCTCTGCACGCACACCATGACCAGTCCACCACGAAACACCTTAGCTGAGCTAGCAACACTCGCAAAGACACAGTCCAGAAAATGGTTTCAGTAGTAACTTGGTGACCTGAAGTGTCTTTAAAGGCACCCTCAAATAAAATGTATTAGCTAGCAACTTTGCAACACTAGCAAAAACATGGTTCAGAATATGGTTTCAGTAGTGGTGACCTGAAGTGTCTTTAAAGGCACCTTAAAATAAAATGTATTTTTTATTCTTAGTTCCAAACGAAGGTTCCTGGAGACTGTTAGTGTTACTGTCCAGCCAAGCTTTGTTAGTTTAGGCTACACTTTGGCCTCCATTATCCCCCCTAAAAAATCAAGATAACCGCACCGATCGACCAGACTCCATAAGCTAACTTAACAAGTGTTTTTAGCAGGAGTCCGGACGTCTCGTATGTTGTCGAACATGTAAAACAAACTTGTCAAAAGAAACCAAAAAGGTACGTCGCTCTCGTCTGACTAAGGATGAAGGGCTATTTCCTATATTTTCTTAGATCACACATATTCAATATTTCCCAATTCAATATTTTCAAATCAAATATTTCCCAATTCAATATTTTCAAATTAAATATTTAACAATTCAATATTTTCTGGACTCCGTAAGGCACAACAGTATTTTTTCTTAGGACTGCATGTCTTTCTCCCTCTCTCCCCCTCTTCCCTTCTCCCTCTCTCCCTCTCTCCCTCTCTACCTCTCTCCTCTCCCCTCTCCCCTCTCTCCCTCGCTCCCTCTCTCCCTCGCTCCCTCTCTCCCCTCGCTCCCTCTCTCCCTCGCTCCCTCTCTCCCTCGCTCCCTCTCTCCCCCTCTCCCCCTCTCTACTTCTACCTGAACAGGCTGATTAGCAGAGTCGGTGAATATGCATCAGGCAGCGTGGAAATGCGATAATGAGTTTTAATTATAAAGTGTTCTGCTAGCCTCTAAATGGCAAACTGCATCCTAATCCACCTGCTAATTATGGGATGTTCA
>JAPMUY010010345.1:15000-20000 GCA_026901105.3 Galaxias olidus
GCTGTGTGTGTGTGTGTGTGTGTGTGTGTGTGTGTGTGTGTGTGTGTGTGTGTGTGTGTGTGTGTGTGTGTGTGTGTGTGTGTGTGTGTGTGTGTCACACTTTTAGAAGCACTACTCTCTACACTATGTTCGTCTACTGTGTGAAGAGAGAGAAGAGAGAGGGAAAGGAGAAGAGAGGAAAGAGGGGGGAGAGAGAGAGAGAGAGAGAATAGCTGGAGAAAAAAGAAGTGAATTAGAGAGGTAGAGGGGAAGAGACAAGAAGCAGAAACTTCTCCTCTTCTGGGTGGGACCCTCTTCAAAGACCCCCCACCATCTCAATCAGGGGACGTTTACCTGCAGAGTCCTAGTATTAAATCATTAGCAAGGCGCTTCAAAGGGACTTTCCCGGCGCGCCTTTCTCTAATGACACAGTGCTGGGGTAACCCCATGGAGCGCCTGATCTAGTGGGTCAGGAGCGCCAGGCGGGCGGGGCAGACTTTTTACTTAAGTTATAGCCTGCTTGTCTTTTGGTTTTCAGAACCTACTATGGATAATAAAAGCAGAAGAGCAAGCACCAAGCGCGAGTTTTCAAGTTCAAAGACCAGGAATATTTACACATAATTGGGTTTCAAACACAGGCCAAACACTTAAGTATAAGAAAACTATTTTTACTTTCTCTAGTGTTAAATCGATAACCACGGCAACCTTTACACTGCTCAATCTTTCCTCCTGGGAACTGAAAGTTTTGGATTGAATAATGAAATAATAATGAACAATCGTTATAGTTGAGAAAAGACTTGGAAAAGACTCTCTACCCCATAGTGATGGAGTGCAGCAGGAGTCCCTGCCGAGCCAAGATCTAAGGATGAGCAGGCATCATCGATCGAGTGCAGAGCTGAATTCAGCTCCTTTAATTCTTCCTGCTGCACCACACAAAGTCTGACCTACCTTTCACCCATGTAAGGAAGTTGTGTGTGTGTGTGTGTGTGTGTGTGTGTGTGTGTGTGTGTGTGTGTTGCATTGCATTGTGTATGTGACCGTATAATTCAGTGTATGTTTGTGTGTGCTATAGCGTGCGTGTGTATATAGTAATAGTATAGTATATAGGGTATGCGAAGTACAGTAGAAGCCAAGTGCATTATGGTCATCCAGCGTTCATTGCTTCAATGTCACTCGAAGATAAAGTCAAAATACAGGACAGGGATGGAGAGAGAGAGAGAGAGAGCGAGAGAGAGAGCGAGAGAGAGAGACGGGGTGAGAGAGGGATGGAGAGAGAGGCAGACGGATACAAAGATGGATGGAGAGACCCAGAGAGCGAGACAGGGAGAGAGAGAGAGAGAGAGAAAGAGATGGATTGAGAAATGAAATTATAGAGAAAAGCATTTAAGAGCAAAAGTACAAAGACAACTGCCCTTTGTTTATCACCACGAGAGAAGTGACATGAAGAGCAACAGCAGCTCTATCTGTTTTCTTTTTCTCTCCTTTTTCTCTTTCACTTCACTCTCTTCTTTCTCTGTGTCCCTCTGCCAGTCTTCCTCTCTCTCTCTCTAGGACTGCTGGGTCCACTAACCCTTATTAAAACTTGACACCACTCTTCATCAAAACCCCCCGCAACCACCAGCAGCTCCCCGGCAGCCTCCTAACACTTCAACAGTGGTGTCTGGGTCAGCTAGCTAACCCTACCCCTAACTCTAACCCTAACCCTAGCTAACCCTAACCCTAACCCAGCAGCCTCCTAACACTTCAACAGTGGTGTCTGGGTCAGCTAGCTAACCCTAACCCTAACCCTAGCTAACCCTAACCCTAGCTAACCCTAACCCTAACCCAGCAGCCTCCTAACACTTCAACAGTGGTGTCTGGGTCAGCTAGCTAACCCTAACCTTAACCCTAACCCTAACCCTAACCCAGCAGCCTCCTAACACTTCAACAGTGGTGTCTGGGTCAGCTAGCTAACCCTAACCTTAACCCTAACCCTAACCCTAACCCTAACCCAGTAGCGCTCTACTCCGTGGTGTCTGGGTCAGCTAGCTTCACTCTGGACTCACAGAGAGAGCTTTGTCCGGCCGGCAGTACCCAGCCCTCTGCTCTAGAGAGCTGTGCCCGGCAAGTATATTTGGCCCTGAGGGGGCGGACTGTAATTGCAGAGGGTAGGCAGACCAACGAAGAAGAAGAAGAAAAGGATGAAAAGATCTACGTGGGGGGCGTCCTGACACTTTGAAGCAGCAGGGTTGATTGGCAAGGCCCCTCCAGCATGGACACACACACACACACACACACACACACACACACACACACACACACACTCTTAATGCAAGCACTCTAATGCACAACAAAAATCTGCGAATCGCTATGGCAACAAGTAGACAGAGTTGCCTACACAGCGGGAAGAAAAAAAGCAACAGAAAAAAACAGGCCAGAGAGAGAGAGAGAGAAAGAAAGAGGTAAAGAAAGAGAAAGAAAAACAGAAAGAGAGAATAATGAATAGAAACATAACGACCATGTCCTTCAGGCTTCCTAATAAACACCTGTCTGTCTGTCTGCCTGTCTGCCTGCCTGCCTGTCTGTCTGTCTGTCCTCCCTAACCCTTAGCAATCCACCTGTCTGCCTGCCTGCCTGCCTGTCTGTCTGTCTGCCTGTCTGTGCCTGCCTGCCGTCTGTCTGCCTGCCCGTCTGTCTGTCTGCCTGCCCGTCTGTCTGTCTGTCTGCCTGCCTGTCTGTCTGTACCTGTCTACCTGTCTGCCTGCCTGCCTGCCTGTCTGTCTGTCTGCCTGTCTGTCTGCCTGCCTGCTTGCCTGCCTGTCTCTGCCTGCCTGTCTGCCTGCCTGTCTGCCTGCCTGCCTGCCTGTCTGCCTGTCTGTCTTCTCCTCTTTTCTCTTGCGTTCAGTCTCTCTCTCTCTCCATCTCTTTATCTATGCCTTACTCACCATGTGCATTTCTTTCCCCTCTCTCCCTCTCCCTCTCTCCCTCTCAGTTACAATCCCACGTCTTTCTTTCTTCTGAGAGAAGCATCAGGTCTTTCATATATGGTGTGTGTGTGTGTGTGTGTGTGTGTGTGTGTGTGTGTGTGTGTGTGTGTGTGTGTGTGTGTGTGTGTGTGTGTGTGTGTGTGTGTGTGTGTGTGTGTGTGTGTGTGAGTGTGTGTTCCTGATGATGCTGCCTTCTGTAGAATGAGGCCAGATGAGTCACCCACAGAAAACAGCAGCCCAAAGCACTGAGCTTTAATGCTGTGCGCACACACACACACACACACACACACACACACACACACACACACACACACACACACACACACACACACACACACACACACTGGGATGCTTGTAACAGGGTTCAGTGGAGCCCTTTCTGTTGTCTCTCATTGTGAAGCAGCACACTGAGGAGCTGGAGGTCCACTACATTCTAATGACTAGAGAGCAGCACTGACCCAAACCCAAAAACACTGACCCTGAATCAGCTCTACAGCTCTGTCTACTCAGCCCTGTGGTCAAACCCTGACCCTGAATCAGCTTTATAGCTCTGTCTACTCAGCCCTGTGGTCAAACACTGACCCTGAATCAGCTCTGTAGCTCTGTTCAGATGTCTGCTATTTGTTCAGATGGTTAATCTGCTGTGAGCACTGACCCTGGATCAGCTCCATGGCTCTGTTCAGTGTCTCACAAACTGGCTGTGACACAAAGACACACACAACAACACCGTTGTCCACTATGGAACGGGGCCCGCCAATCAAAGGTCACCATCTTACCCCCAGAGACAAGGAGAGAAAGGAACACACACACACACACACACACATACACACACACACACACACACACACACACACACACACACACACACACACACACACACACACACACAGACGTCACAGACACTGACCTAGACACAGCCACACACACACTAAGCTAGATACACACAGACACCTATCTCAAACATACACATGGACACACACACACACACACACACACACACACACACACACACACACACACACACACACACACACACACACACACACATACCTGGAGCAGGTGTCTTCAGGCTGAGGCCAAACTATGTCATGTCACAGTGGTGGGTCTGTGTGTGTCTCTCTCTCTCTCTCTCTCTCTCTCTCTCTCTTTGTGTGTGTGTGTGAATGCGTGTGTGTGTGTGTGTGTGTGTGTGTGTGTGTGTGTGTGTGTGTGTGTGTTTGGAAGTGCTTGACCTGTTTTCAGATGGCTGGCCTTAGGTGTGTGTGTGTGTGTGTGTGTGTGTTAAATGAGCCACTAGATCACCTCTCCACCGACGCAGCCGCCTGTGACATCGTGGATGAGCTGCATGGTCTCTCTCTCTCACACACACACACACACACACACACACACACACACACACACACACACACACACACACACACACACACGAAGAGACGCTAGGCAAACAACAAGTAATACAAAGACAGAGAGAAGAGGAGGAAGAGGAGAAAGACTCCCATGTGACAGATTCCTGTGAAATGGATGCTACCTCTCTAATAACTCTCTCCCTCTTTCTCTCTATTCCTCCCTCCTTTCACCTGGCTTTCTCCTGCCTTTCTTTCCACCTTTTATAATTTTCCATATAGTTTTTTTGAATAACCTTTCTTCTTTGATGGTTATCTCCCCTGCTGGCGTCGTTGCCTGAGCGATATGAGACAGTGTACTGGACCGTATCAAACATAAAGCTCTCTCCTCCGCTAAGACAAAATAATACCTCTCTCCCCCTCTCTGAGACACAGCCACAGGTAAACACATCTCTCCCCCTCTCCCCCTCTCTCCCCCTCTCTGAGACACAGCCACAGGTAAACACATCCCCCTCTCTCCCCCTCTCTGAGACACAGCCACAGGTAAACACATCTCTCCCCCTCTCTCCCCCTCTCTGAGACACAGCCACAGGTAAACACATCTCTCCCCCCTCTCCCCCTCTCCCCTCTCTCCCTCTCTGAGACACAGCCACAGGTAAACACATCTCTCTCTCTCTCCCTCTCTGAGACACAGCCACAGGTAAACATCTCT
>JAPMUY010010345.1:27500-32500 GCA_026901105.3 Galaxias olidus
AAAGAGAGAGAACGAGTCCTTTGACAACCTTCTTTCTTAATTGGCCATTTCAACCCCACTTTAAACCCCATTGAAAGGCCCCAGGCATCATATAGTCTCACAACATGAAACACTTCTTGTCCTTTGAAAACACCCCCTGAACAAAGGGTCTGCTGGCTGGCCCGCTAACCTCTATCATATTGACCCTTGATAGCCAGATGGCCCAAAAATGAAGGAGGACACTTCTGATCTCTCCGCTGCAGGGGTCTCGTGTGCGGTGGTCCCAGAATGAAAGCCAGGAAGGTAAACTCCTCTCTTCATTTGTTCCCCCAGACACTCCCTAAAGAAGGAGCAGGACAGCGCTATAGCTAGCCGAGCACACCTGCTGAAAACAGATCAGTCTTAAAGTCCGCAACAACAACCACAGCCCACCCCTAGCTCAGGGTCAACCCTCACCAAGGAAACAGTGGTGGTGGTGGTGGCCAGGGCCCCGAGAGAGAGAGAGAGAGAGAGAGAGAGAGAGAGAGAGAGAGAGAGAGAGAGAGAGAGAGAGAGAGAGAGAGACACAGAGAGAGAGAGAGAGAGAGAAACAGGGAGAGAGAGAGAGACTTATCATTATTTTTATTGTGCCACTTGACAGAGAGAGAGAGAGAGACTTAACAATATTTTTCATATTTTTATTGTACCACTTGAGAGAGACAGCGAGAGAGAGAGAGAGAGAGAGAGAGAGAGAGAGAGAGAGAGAGAGTGAGAGAGAGAGAAGAGACAGAGTCCTTCTACTGACTGGTAGCCAGGAAGACAGCACATTAATCTAGGGGTGTTTTCAACGAGACGTTGAACAAAGAATGCCTCTAAGCCTGCAATGTATATT
The DNA here is from genome assembly GCA_026901105.3 of Galaxias olidus. Taxonomy (NCBI): domain Eukaryota; kingdom Metazoa; phylum Chordata; class Actinopteri; order Galaxiiformes; family Galaxiidae; genus Galaxias; species Galaxias olidus. The sequence continues at coordinate 28,351 of JAPMUY010010345.1, forward strand.
CCTCTATCCGAAAAAGAGACTTCAGAATTCAGACAGTATCAACCCAGCTTGGTTATCACCTTTCTTACAAGGGACAGTGACACACACTTAAAAGAAGCAGACAAATCTAGCCAAAGTAGACCCTCAGACGTGTCTTACACAAGCAGCTATGAGATGGATAGCACGTTCTTAAGACTTTCCCACCACCTGTGAATTCTGGAAACGAATCTCCATTTCTCTCTGGTGTCATGTCCCCCTCCCCCTCCCCCGGGTGACAGCCAGCAGGATGCCCCCTGGCACTGCGGCCGCTTGGCCCTAAACCCAACGCTTCCCCTCTTCAAAGGCCACCTGTCTGTGGGCCACCTGTAGCCTGCTGTGAGGGTGACGAGCCATACAGCAAGGAGCCCTGCAACGCTCTGATCATGTGAGACAAGGAAGATGAAAGACACAGCAGCTGCTGGTGCTTTGCATGTTCAGGGGAGAGGGGAGGAGGGAGGGGCGCTGGTTAGAGTAGAGTGTCTATTCTCCCTCCAGCAAGATTAAGCAGCTGAGAAATGTCAAGAAAAAAAGTCACAGCCAGCAGGGTTCAAAAGGCAAAGGCGGTTGTAGAATGAATGACTGGGTTTTCACGAACCCTAATTGAGTTGTTGATTACAATTCCTAGTTGTGACAGAGTAGCAACACACGATACAGATTGTATGATATACCACCAATAATAAATCTTACAAAAATATATGTAGTCCTGTGTTTGAAAAACAAAAGGTCAAACATTTAAAATAAAAGACGCTCACGTGAACGTAGGCTAATAATGATCAGAAATTGTATGATATTTCGGTAGCGGTCGTTGCGTTGGGCTCACGTGGGGATATCAAGTTCCCGAGATGCTGGAAGCAATATATTGTCTTTCTGAGCTGCATAATAATTTGACGATCTTATGATATCACATAAGAAAACGTTTATTGTGAACATGAACAGATAACCCCTGAACCGAAGAAATATATAGGTGGTTCTTTGCGGATACCATTATCTCGATGGACGTGATGCTTGCAACATCCTTCTCTGCTCTCTTCAGCAGCCGGGTCTTGACAAGTGGCAGCGCCAGCATCCACTGCTAGAAACACCTGACTCCCCAGCGAAGGAATATCGCTACCGAAATAGCCTTATTTCAAAATAGCCTCTAGCCACATCTTACCTTTGTCAGTTGTGCTATTTTCTTGCTCATTTTCAGGTGCAGGTCTTGGGTATATTCCATGGCTATGCCAGACTGGAAAGACATCGTGGATGCTGAGGCAGAATTGTATTTCCCCGCTCCGGCGGACGGATTGCCAGGGCTGTAATATTGCTGCCAACCCGTTCCAGTCGCCATCTTCACGTTGGTTCAAATGTTATAATAAATATTGGGCTGTGTTAGCAAGCTATTACCGACAAACAAATTACGTTAGCTGTGTTGTCTTTGATCAAAGTGGTGACTCCTGTGCGTCGGAATGTTTCCTCTCAAATCCGTGGGATGGAAAATATCAAGCCAATTTAGCCTGCTGCTGGCTGACAATATCTGTCATTTTGCGCAGGTCAGGATGCAAAATATAGCTAATGTTTGATAACACCTATTTAGCAAACTGTAGCGCTATTGTCTGTATTTGGTAAACCTAAATATACTTTCTTTCACAGCACACCATCATGTCCATAAAACGTACTCTTTCCTCCCGTAGTAGATAGTAGTCTTCGGCAGCCAACGTTAGCCTGGCTAGCGGCGTTAGCAAGGTGTAATCACAACTGGACACAAATTCCAGAAATTCTTCTCTCTGATCTCGACAAAACCGCAATCACCTGGAGCAGGGGCAGACACGCAGCGAGCTTTCCAGGTGGATCAGCTTCTTACAGATAATCTTTGGCACCGGTATCTGCCGGTTCGTTTAAATGGATCCTTCAACACATCGTTGCGGCTCCTTGGTCTGTGTGTGTGAGACTGAGAGTGGGTGTGTGTGCGCGTAGCTATGATGACAGGCTGAGTGGTTGGTTGCTGCACTGCTGAGGACTCTGTTACCATGGATCACCTCAACAGTTTACATTATTTTCGGTGACGTCAGTTCCGTTCGTTGTCACATTCTTTCTATTTCTTGAGGAGGGTTTATTTGGAATAGTTTAGAGTCTACGCAGAAGAGCATCATACTTTAATTGCGATAAGACTGTACTAAAAAGTGAAAACTGCGAAGCTAGATTATTAAATGCGCTGAGACTGTGAAAGGGAGATAAATTGCTCAGGCTAATTTGCGGACATTCCTATTCAAATATTCAAATTCATTTTATAACATTCAAATTGCCCACCTATCCGATGCTGACTAATAAATATAATTTGTCTCTGTGTGTGTGTGTGTGTGTGTGTGTGTGTGTGTAATTTTAGTCATATTCATAGAATGTGCATAACTGGTCGTGAGCTTTAGCTGGCTTTATTTTCAGTATTTTCCCCAAAATAAAATACAACCGTGGACTTCGAAACAGTTTCTCTCATCTACATACCTGGGTATGTGAGGTAGCAGAGCCCCCCCCCCCCCCCCCCCCCCCCCCCCCCCTAAACTTGTGTAGTCAGTCTAGTCAGGAGAAGAGATCCCCACACTAAAGAACACATGGAACCGAATAAAGAAAAATGCACTTTCTGTGGTCTCAGTGCCTGATGTATCCTAGAGGTTGCGAGTTCGATTCCCTGCTGAGTCACATAGAATAGCCTACTAACTAACTCATGGAGATTAAACTATAGGCCAACGAGAGGTCGTTTCAGATAAAATTCAAATTACATTTCTTTTCCTCCAAGATTTTTCTTTCTCCTTAGTTGGCCATGTTGAAAGTGAGACAGAGGGAGGGAGAGGGAGAGAGAGAGAGTGTGTGTGTGTGTGAGAGAGAGAGAGAGAGAGAGAGAGAGCACGCTTTTTCCCATAACCCCATTCCAGGGCTAAATAAACTACTGTATAAGGAGACAGAGCCATGGCGTCCATGCTCTCCAGGGTCCCTCAGGCCTCTTAACTCCAGCGTGCCGTGTCCCGTGGTCAAGGTGATCATCCCTACCTTCCTGTCCAGGGACAGTTTGATCACCATCTCATCTTAATGGAACATCAATACGACACAGAAACCTCCGGGGCTTCATTCTCCAGACCACATGCCTCTGCTGTGCCCGCTCACTCTGCGGCTGCACTCCTCTCTTTTTTTACCTCTCTTTTCCTTTCTTTCTTTCGCTGTTTCTCTCTCAATATTTATTTTTTTGCTCTACTGTTACCTATTTGCACATTTACTTTCTGTCTGTCTGTCTCTCTCCCTCTCTCTCTCTCTCTCTCTCTCTCTCTCTCTGTCTCTCTCTGTGTGTCTCTCTCTCTCTCTCTCTCTCTCTCTCTCTCTCTCTCTCTCTGTGTCTCTCTCTGTGTGTCTCTCTCTCTCTTTCTCTCTCTCTCTCTCATTCTCTGTGTCTCTCTCTGTGTGTCTCTCTCTCTCTTTCTCTCTCTCTCTACCTCGAATTGTTCCTTTCTCACTCGTTAGTATTTTCTTTCTACCTATAATTACACAATTTACTCACGTTTTGTTTTTAGCAATAGGTTTCTGAAGGACTGTGGTTTATCACTGAGGACATGTGAAGAGACAGGTAACCATGGACACTGTTATTTTACTACATCATCAATGAAAAGCAGACAAGACTCTTTTTCAGGAATTAAAATACAATGGGTGACATATTGACCACGACTGAATTTTTTTATATTGTAAGGAACATTAAACTCCTATAATGTAGCTAACAAAACCTACTAATAATGTTATACAACTACAATAACCTATGGTCATGAAGGGTGGGTCATGACCGAAAGAACGAGATTGTGGATACAAGCGGCGGAAATTAGTTTCCTCCGGAGGGTGGCTGGCATCTCCCTTAGGGATAGGGTGAGAAGTTCAGCCATTCGTGAGGAACTTGGAGTAGAGCCGCTGCTTCTTTGCGTAGAAAGGAGCCAGTTGAGGTGGTTCGGGCATCTAGTAAGGATGCCACCTGGCCGCCTCCCTAGGGAGGTGTTCCAGGCACGTCCAGCTGGGCGGAGGCCGCGGGGCAGACCTAGGACCAGGTGGAGGGATTATATCGCCACACTGGCCTGGGAACGCCTTGGAATCCCCCAGTCAGAGCTGGTAAATGTGGCCCGAG
>JAPMUY010010345.1:45000-52500 GCA_026901105.3 Galaxias olidus
ACACAGACACACACACACACACACACAAACACACACACACACACACACACACACACACAAAGTGCACTGGTGACAGCATCAGTCTGAACGCTATGTTCTCCTGGGGCATGTCACAGAATATTACAAGAGGTGGGAAAGAGGGATGGAGAATTCTAGAAAGCTAGACAGATAGAAAGAGAGAGGTGGGGCAGAGAGATGGGAGCTGGTGTGCAGCAAGAGAGAGGGAGGAAGGAAGACAGAGAAAGAGGAGTGTTTTAAAGAGGGGGTGAGTAGGTAGAAAGAAAACGAGGGAGACGGTAAAACGTTTAAAAGAGAGAGAGAGGGAGAAAGAGAGAAGCAGACAATCGAGTAGAGCGATGAAGGAGGGAGAGAAGTGTGGACAGGAACATTGGCAGGAGGACCCATGTCTGACAGGAGGACAGGAAGTCTGAATGAGTGAGACAGGAAGTCTGAACGAGAGAGACAGAAACAGAAGACAGACCTTAACTGTCCAACCCTAACCCAAGCGAGAGCCTGTTGTTGCCTGTTGTGAAAGCAACTTGCTAAAAAAGCAAGTCCAGCGAATCAGTTTGCTGTCACACCATAGAACTCCAAGCCCTGTGATAGGTCAGCTGAGCTCCAAGCCCTGTGATAGGTCAGCTGAGCTCCAAGCCCTGTGATAGGTCAGCTGAGTACACTGTGACTGGAGGAAGGTTCTTTTCTGCAAACTGAAGATAACCCCGTCTAATTAAACAGCCCTGGAGGGATTGAGACAAGCAAACCGGGGAAAACGTTGTTTTGACTATTTACTTTGAATACTTTGAACTTTGTTGTGCAAACATTTTGAAGACTGACATCCTGTTACATCATCCTTTGAACACTTGAAGGATTTTTGCACCCCAAACGCTTATCTTTAAAAAAAAAACATATATTCATAAAGCGGGAACAGAAAACTCCAAATCAACGACAAACAGACGTGTTGCCTCTTTGGTCCTTAAATAAACCATGACTCAGCATATTAATCATGAGGTAGGATCCTATGGTTCTAGTGACTCAGCATATTAACCGTGAGGTAGGATCCTATGGTTCTAGTGACTCAGCATATTAACCGTGGTAGGATCCTATGGTTCTAGTGACTCAGCATATTAACCGTGAGGTAGGATCCTATGGTTCTAGTGACTCAGCATATTAATCGTGAGGTAGGATCCTATGGTTCTAGTGACTCAGCATATTAACCGTGAGGTAGGATCCTATGGTTCTAGTGACTCAGCATATTAACCGTGAGGTAGGATCCTATGGTTCTAGTGACTCAGCATATTGACCATGAGGTAGGATCCCATGGTTCTAGTGACTCAGCATATTAACCATGAGGTAGGGTCCTATGGTTGTAGTGACTCAGCATATTAACCGTGAGGTAGGGTCCTATGGTTCTAGTGACTCAGCATATTAACCGTGAGGTAGGATCCTATGGTTCTAGTGACTCAGCATATTAACCGTGAGGTAGGGTCCTATGGTTCTAATGACTCAGCATATTAACCATGAGGTAGGGTCCTATGGTTCTAGTGACTCAGCATGTTAACCATGAGGCAGGGAAATCCTGTGGTTATAATCAGCATATTAACCATGAGGTAGGATCCTATGGTTGTAGTGACTCAGCATATTAACTGTGAGGTAGGGTCCTATGGTTCTAGTGACTCAGCATATTAATCATGAGGTAGGATCTTATGGTTCTAGTGACTCAGCATATTAACCATGAGGTAGGGAAATCCTATGGTTCTAATGACTCAGCATATTAACCGTGAGGTAGGATCCTATGGTTGTAGTGACTCGGCATATTAACCGTGAGGTGGAATTCCACCAAAGATCAGCCAGCTTCTAGAAAACCTGACAGTCCTATTCTCTCCTTTTCCTTCATCTCCTGTTTTCTCTATCATTCCTCCCCTCCCTCCTTTTCCCTTCATCTCCTCTGTTCTCTATCCATCCTCTCTTCCTCTTCTCCCTCTCTTTCGTTTATTGTCTCTCTAATCCCATGCTGGCTAGCCGTTGTTATGCTGGCTAGCCGTTGTTATGCTGGCTAGCCGTTGTTATGCTGGCTAGCCGTTGTTATGCTGGCTGGCCGTTGTTATGCTGGCTAGCCGTTGTTATGCTGGCTGGCCGTTGTTATGCTGGCTGGCCGTTGTCATGCATTTATTCCTGGTTCTACTCTTAGGAACCGTAATCTCCGGGATAATCTGGCCTCTGTGCCGTGCAGCCGGGGAACAGGGGAGGTGAGTGTTTGGGGAAGTGTGTGTGTGTGTGTGTGTGTGTGTGTGTGTGTGTGTGTGTGTGTGTGTGTGTGTGTGTGTGTGTGTGTGTGTGTGTGTGTGTGTGTGTGTGTGTGTGGGGGGGGGGGGGGGGGGGGTGCGAGGAGAAAGGAAAATGAGAGAGGGATTAGGAGAATAAAGAGGGAGAGACAGGAGGAGTAGTCAGAGACAGGTTGGAGAGGGAGGGGTGGAAGGAGAGCAGTCACATTCAAAAGGTGGAGAGAAAAACAGGACAATACAAGAAAGAAAACGAGGGAGGATTAAAGAAAGACAAAAAAGAGAGACATAAGGAACGAGAGACCGTAACAATGCTATCCAACCAATCACAGCGTTTCCATCCACCACATTGTCAAGGAGACCAACAACTGCTGCAGGGCAACAGGAAGTGGGTTGACTACCACGGCAACGGAGCTCTGTCCCAAATGGATGGAGATCTTTCATCTGGCATACTAAGTCTGTCTGAGAGGGGAGCTACTCAGTCTAAGACACACACACACACACACACACACATGAGGACCAGGAGCTCTCCGCCTGTCGCTTCTCTTTAATTCTCCTCAGTCTCCCTGACACCCTCCACACACTTACAGAGACGGAGAGAGGGAGGCAGGGAGGGAGAGAGAGAGAGAGAAGCAGTGAGGAAGGGAGGGAGGGGGAGAGAGAGAAGGAGGGAGGGGGAGAGAGAGAGAGGGAGGGAGGGAGAGAGGGAGGGAGAGAAGGAGGGTGGGAGAGAGGGAGGAAGAGAGAGAAGGAGTGAGGAAAGGAAGGAGGGAGAGGAGGGAGGGAGAGAGGGAGGGAAAGCATATGGTAGAAAGAAGGAGATCGAGGGACAAACAGACACAAATACATAGAGAGAGAGAGAGAGAGAGAGAGAGAGAGAGAGGGATGACAGAGAAAGAGCAATAGAGAGAGAAAGGGAGAGAGACAGATGGAGAGAGATAAATGGAAAGATGAATAGATGAGATAAACAGATAAATATAGATGGAAGGATGAGAGAAATGAAGAAAGAGCGAGATGGAAGGATGAGAGACAGAGAGCAGGAGATGGAGGGAGGAATTGGGGCATTGTTGGGAGTCCCTACAGCTGTTGATCCAAACTAGCTGGTGTTTATTTAATCAATGATCCCCTTAGCACACAGCGACTTAACATCCTCATCAATATGCTGCCTCACCAGAACGCTTATCTGGAGAAGAATAATAAAAAAAAAACTCTACAAAACAATTTAAATGTGTTCGTTCAGATCACAACATTCAAATCATGTCAATGTTTAATTGAAAAATATGGGTCACACAAAATTGTGTGTCTTCATAATCCTTTAATTTGTGTAGCACTTTTCTTAAGCGATTTACATACAACGTGCATGGACTAATTCACTGTCAGTGGAAGTGGATGTGGAACAAAGTACTACTAAAACTACTGATTAGGTTTTAATAAAACGTTAAGTTACACTGCCATCTAGCGGTGTTGATATGACAGTGCATCTCCTTAAAATATAGCATAGGCCAATGTACTCACTTTTATAGTACATAACTGAAATTTCATGAATACATCACCACTGTCTCATTCACATGATTAAATAATAATAAATACACAAAGGAGGGGAGAAGCTATTCGCCGTAGTTTGGTTACTGAAGCCTTAAGGTCCACTCCTTCCTCTTATATAGAAAATAACTTGTTTCCTGTATGTATGCGCTTTGCTGCCACCATGTGGTGTAAACCTGTACCTGCAGTTCCACAGAATTTGCTAACTCCTTTCGACACACGCTGCTTTCAGATGGCTCCTCCCAGGTGATTCTGTGGTTCCCCCCACGCTCCACGGTTTAGGTCAGAGACGAGTCCTTTATAACACCACCATACCTGACCGGTAGCTGCATGGGCTAACAGAGAGACAGGGAGAGAGAGAGAGAGAGAGAGAGAGAGACCGAGCTGCATAGTCTTAGCAGCACATTTAGTTCACCAATGCAAAAACACCCAGTGGAACAAATGAATAAAAAAGTGTATATACTGCATAAATAAATGTCTGCGAAATTGTTTTATGACGTATTTTTCTTTTGTTGTTCTGTTATATATGTTGTTATCCTTTGGCAATGTAAATATATACTTTACCATGCAGATAAACCAGAGGGAGCGAGAGAGATATAGAGAGAGACAGACATACAGAGAGAGAGAGAGAGAGAGAGAGAGAGAGAGAGAGAGAGAGAGAGAGAGAGTAGTGGAAAGGATGCTATGGAGTCTTTTTTATGGTTAGCATGAGAACTCAGGGTAGGCGGCATATTTTGACATTTGTTGAAACAATGACCCATTCTATTACTTACTCATGCTCGATTATACTCCTCTACAGCTTGGATGTTACCTTGGCAACAAGAACCCTAAAACCGCTCCGGGTTAACCTCAGTTCGCCAAACAGAAAACATTCGATTTCAATGAATATTATAATAATGAATAATTAATTATAATAGCAAACAGAACATAAATTTAGAAGGAAAAGGAGGAAATAATGACAGAACATTATTAAAAGATTGTTTTATTCACAATAGAAGTGTAACAAATATAGTTTATTAAAAATTTTGCTTCTCATTAATATTCTTTAATTCATAAGCTTCATAAGATTTTCATATAAATGTAGAAGGGCATGTCTGCCAGAGAATGGAATATTTACATTTTTTTAAGATATACTGTAGAGAAAATAAACACACAAAAAAGAGAGAAAAAAAAAAACTAAAACAAACATCCCCACAAAATTAAAATTGCATATAAATAAACACCCAAAAAATAAAACTATGTGCAATGGAATGATTATCTGCAATGTTTTATACAGTTTACATTTTTTGAGGTTTGTTTCACATAAAATCCAAGAATCAACTATCACCTACAAAAATTGAGAGAAGGCATTGAGATGCAAAGAAATTGTCAACACAATATTCATACCCCACAAAAATTAAATATTTTGGACATAAATCAAAAAACAAATCAAAAACAAAAAAAACGCAGCGTCTATTCTGCATATTGAAACGATAAAAAATAAAATAAAAAATTAAACCACTGGTTCGTGTTTGAGTTTTATAGCAACATTGCTTTAGTTTCTCGCTTTCGCGCTGCTAACAGCATTGTCTCTTCAGCCCCGTAAACCTGTGACTTGATCAGAAATGGCGCCCGGTTTGAACCGCAGCCTCCATTGGGGCTCTAATAGGGTGTTGTTCAGAGACCGTGGTGAACCCAGCGATGTCATATCTACAGTGATGTCACAGTGTAAAGTGATGCGTTTCCCTTGAGCCAAAATGGCCGACACACTGAGTCCTTGTGGTACATGTCTCAAAGGGTGACCTAGAGACAAAGAAAATCATCTGAGTTTGAACTCCTCGATCCTCGTCTGTAGTTCTGTTCTATGATATTATATTGTCGTTCCAGACATGATGATAGAGACAGAGACTGTCTAAGAGTGGACCAGTTTCCTGCATTAGATGCATGCATAAGATGCTACGCTGGATATAGTGATGCTTTCATGTTTACTGCATCGGACTGGGACAACTTCAAGGACAGTGTTCTGGACTTATTCATCTGCCCATAAGACCAGTGTCTCAAAAACTTAGTTGGAAAGATTTACCGATATTTCTTTTAGAAAGAAACAAAAACGAATTAGGCAGTCCGACACGAGACCATTTTTTATTTGTCTACAGGAAGTATGGAAGAATAAATAGATGACTACCAGACTTTTTTATTCCAGCTAACAGTCCTTTGATCCTGTTCCCATGACAACAGACCAACGCCGGGGCCTCTGTGACAGAGGGGTCGTAAGAGAATGTCATGACTTTGTTTAAGACTATCAGAAAAGCGAGCTGAGAATCCTCAAACTGAGGTTTTGAAATGCACTCTACGGGAAGCCAAAGAGGACAAACCTCAACTTACACCTGCTCTTCACCTATTAGCATTTACACACAAGAAAAGAGAAAACGTCCTTCTCTCTCTCTCTCTCTCTCTCTCTCTCTCTCTCTCTCTCTCTCTCTCTCTCTCTCTCTCTACTATGAGAGAGAACAAAGACGCTGTCTCAGGGATGGGTGTAACGACACATTGCTTCATCTTTTTGTGCTTCCTAAAAAGGGAAAGGAACCAAAAACAAAAAACAACGGCACATGATCAAACAAAAAAAAAGAGAAAAACACAAAGGCATAAAAAAAAGAAAATCGTCCATACTTCACATTGGATGGTACATTCGTACGATGCGTTCGCCTCTCATGATTGGTTTGTTCCCCAATTATGGGCGGGCTCTCTTGAATTTTCCCACCTGTCACCAACAACAACCCCTAACATCTACAGTGCCCCCTACAGATCAACTCTCAAACTGCCCTGTGAGAGTTTTATGACCCAATAAATTAACCATGGAGATAGGAACCCCTTCTGGTCCATCTCGAGGAAATTAACAATCAGGAAATCAACATTTTATTATATTTTACATTATTGTCATTGTTTGTCGCACATAATAAATGTCTCTGCTACTTCTACGATTAAACAAACAAAAACAAACAAACACTGAACATAAACGTTGTTGTTTCTCATCTCCTATAAAACATGTTGGAAAACAGTTCCGCAAGATGCAAAATAAGGGGGCCAGAGGTTGCCGTGACGATGTCGATAAGCTAGGAGCAGCAAACTAAAGTCCAAACAACTGTCTGTTTAAAACAAGTAGAAATCACAGCTAGCAAGTAAACATTTAGTACTGACAAACCGACACTTAGTGACCTATGACCTGCTCCCTATTACCTAAACCCCACTTCCTTGTGGAGATGTGAGCGATGTGAGTGATACTGATAGGCGCAATCAATAAGGAAGTAGCTTCACGTTCGCCTCTGATTGGCTAAAAAGAAAGTCATCCATATCTTTTACAGATCTTAGAGTATACAGTAAGTTGCTACGGTAATTTGAGTATAACACTTGGATTTGAGCCAATATTCCTTTTTTCTTATTTCTTTCCCTTCTTTCTTTCACTGTTGACATCCTATTCCACATTTCCCTGGCCACCTGCACCCACTCCTCTCAGACTTAAATCCATCCTTACAAACAGCTGAAGGTCTCTCCTCATGGTCTCTTCACATTCACACTGCTAACTCAGTTCCACCCGCTGTAATCAGGAGATGGTAAGTACGTGAAAAGACGTGAAGTTTGACAGACGACAGCAAGCCACTTTGACGGTCGATTTAGAATAAACCACAAAGAAAGAAGACCC
>JAPMUY010010345.1:57500-62500 GCA_026901105.3 Galaxias olidus
TGTGTGTGTGTGTGTGTGTGTGTGTATGTGTGTATGTGTGTGTATGTGTGTGTGTGTGTGTGTGTGTGTGCGTGTGTGTGTGTGTATATATGTGTGTTATGTGTGTGTGTGTATGTGTGTGTGTTATGTGTGTGTGTGTGTGTGTGTGACTGACCGGTGCGGGCGTAGGACTCGTGGCAGGTGCGGGCGATCTCGGCAGCCTGCTCCATCTGGTGTCCCGTCTTGTCGCCCGGCGCCCCGTCCGCCCCCAGCGCCATCATCCCCCCAGCGAAGCACGTCAGGTGACCCATCTTATGCTCCAGCAGACCCCCCTTCCACTCAGCGATGTAGGTCAGCCCCCCGCTGGACTTCCTCATCAGGTTAGTCTCAATGGCCTGGAGGGGGAGACAGACAGGTGGTCAGTGAGACAGGTCTATGGGGAGGAGAGAGAGAGAGACAGGTGGTCAGTGAGACAGGTCTATGGGGTGGAGACAGAGAGAGACTGGTGGTCAGTGAGACAGGTCTATGGGGAGGAGACAGGTGGTCAGTGAGACAGGTCTATGGGGAGGAGAGAGAGAGAGACTGGTGGTCAGTGAGACAGGTCTATGGGGTGGAGACAGAGAGAGACTGGTGGTCAGTGAGACAGGTCTATGGGGAGGAGACAAGTGGTCAGCGAGACAGGTCTATGGGGAGGAGAGAGAGAGAGACTGGTGGTCAGTGAGACAGGTCTATGGGGAGGAGAGAGAGAGAGACTGGTGGTCAGTGAGACAGGTCTATGGGGAGGAGAGAGAGAGACTGGTGGTCAGTGAGACAGGTCTATGGAGAGAGAGAGAGAGGTGGTCAGTGAGACAGGTCTATGGGGAGGAGAGAGAGAGAGACTGGTGGTCAGTGAGACAGGTCTATTGGGAGGAGAGAGACTGGTGGTCAGTGAGACAGGTCTATGGGGAGGAGAGAGAGAGAGACTGGTGGTCAGTGAGACAGGTCTATGGGGTGGAGATAGGTGGTCAGTGAGACAGGTCTATGGGGAGGAGAGAGAGAGACTGGTGGTCAGTGAGACAGGTCTATGGGGAGGAGAGAGAGACAGACTGGTGGTCAGTGAGACAGGTCTATGGGGAGGAGAGAGAGAGAGACTGGTGGTCAGTGAGACAGGTCTATGGGGTGGAGAGAGAGACTGGTGGTCAGTGAGACAGGTCTATGGGGAGGAGAGAGGTGGTCAGTGAGACAGGTCTATGGGGAGGAGAGAGGTGGTCAGTGAGACAGGTCTATGGGGTGGAGATAGAGAGAGAGAGAGAGAGAGAGAGAGAGAGAGAGAGAGAGAGAGAGAGAGAGAGACAGGTTTAGGGAGAGAGAGAGAGAGAGAGAGAGAGAGAGAGAGAGAGAGAGAGAGAGGGAGAGAGAGAGAGACAGAGAGAGAGAGAGAGAGAGAGAGAGAGAGAGAGAGAGAGAGAGAGAGAGAGAGAGAGAGAGAGAGAGAGAGAGAGAGAGAGACAGAGAGAGAGAGAGAGAGAGAGAGAGAGAGAGAGAGAGAGACAGACAGACAGGCCGTGTCAAACACAAATCACAGGACTACGACACTCAGATATTAAAATAGACCAGTGACAAGTACTGAAAAACAAATGTCTGCCCTCTCCCTCCCCCCTACCTCCCCCCTCCCTCCCCCACTCCCTCCCCCCTCCCTCCTTGTCTAATGTCCAGGCCTGTGGAGTAGAGTAACTGCTTCCAGCTGGACACACTCAACGTGACTGGCTAGCCGGTCACCACAGCAACACACCGTCAGGCCTCTGGGATATGGAGTTTTTGTTGTTGTTTTCTCGCTTTGAGGAGATAAAAAAATCTGCTTTGTTTGTGTCGTTATGGATTTAAAAAACCAAAACATGGCCCTTTTACCAAGCGAGGTAGGTGTGTTTGGTTGGTGGCTCCCTGTTAAAAATGGTGGGGGGGTGTTGGGGTAATGATCGTGATGAGTGGAGGTTGTATGAAACAGCAACAGGGTCGGGAGAACAGGGACAGCGGGAGGTTAAAACCTAATCACTCAAAGCCACAGGACAGCCCATCCACAGACAGCGGGGGCACCATTCCCTTTCAAAAACACGTGTCCATTTCCAAAGCTGCTTTGCTCACTCCCAGGGACAATTTAGAAGAGCCATCTAATTCAAGTTCTCTCTAATAAAAGGCTACGTACCATTTAGGGTAGAAGCACCCTAACCCCTTTCAATTTGATGAACCTCTCTCCATACCAGGGCTCCATTCAGAATAGCTGTCTAATAAAGAACCTTCAAGTAGAAGGCCACGTTCCATTTCCTCTCTGGTTCCCTCTCTCGTTACCTCTCTCGTTTCCTCTCTCGTTCCCTCTCTCGTTACCTCTCTCGTTACCTCTCTCGTTTCCTCTCTCGTTCCCTCTCTCGTTCCCTCTCTCGTTACCTCTCTCGTTTCCTCTCTCGTTACCTCTCTCGTTTCCTCTCTCGTTTCCTCTCTCGTTTCCTCTCTCGTTACCTCTCTCGTTTCCTCTCTCGTTTCCTCTCTCGTTTCCTCTCGTTTCCTTTCTTGCACCCTCTCTCATTTCCTCTCTCGTTTCCTCTCTCGTTCCCTCTCTCGTTCCCTCTCTCGTTTCCTGTCTTGCACCCTCTCTCATTTCCTCTCTCGTTTTCTCTCTCCTTCCCTCTCGTTCCCTCTCTCGTTCCCTCTCTCGTTACCTCTCTCGTTCCCTCTCTCGTTCCCTCTCTCGTTTCCTCTCGTTTCCTGCCTAGCACCCTCTCTCATTTCCTCTCTCGTTTCCTCTCTCGTTCCCTCTCGTTCCCTCTCTCGCTCCCTCTCTCGTCTCTCCTCTCTTTCTCTCTCTCTCGTTCTCTCTCTCTTCCTCTCTCTCTCTCTCTTCCCTGCTCTAGCACCCTCTCTCTCTCTCTCTCGTTCCCTCTCGTTCCCTCTCTCGCTCCCTCTCTCGTTCCCTCTCTCTCGTTCCCTCTCTCGTTTCCTTGTGCTACACCACAAAATGGCGGAACAAAATGGCGGCGCGCAAGGACGCTGCGGCTTACGGCTCTTCACCAAAGTGCTCTTTTCTCCTTCCTTTCTATCTTTTTTCTTTTTTTTGTACACTATGGGCAATGCTAACGTCCAGTACACCCGCTTACAGATGCTTTTGAATATCGGAAATAATCACCATTTATCTGTTTCGGGTGACTTTCACCACACGCACAACATCCCTGACGACATTGCGAGACCGCCGGGCTCTCCGTGGATTGTCGTCGGGTCTGGGAGGCGGCGCAGGCGGAGGAGAGAGAGGAAGCAGAAGCGGGGCGCAGGTCCGGCGCTATGCTACGGCGAAGAGAACAACCACACAAGCCACTCTCTCCCGAGCCTGTACCTCTCCAATGCCAGATCCCTGGTGCATAAAACGGACGAGCTGAGACTATTACTCGCCGCAAATCGCTATGTTCGTGAGTGCTGTGTGCTGGATTATCACCGAAAACCTGGCTTCACCCGCACATTCCCCGATGCTAGCGTACAGCTAGCAGACCGGACCCTATTGCGTTGGGACAGGACCGAGGAGTCCGGTAAGAGCAGAGGAGGGGGAGTCTGTATTTATGTGCACGACAACTGGTGTAACAACGGGACAATAATAGACCAACACTGTTGCCCGGACTTGGAGTACATGTCCGTAAGATGCCGGCCTTTTTTTTCTGCCGAGGGAGCTGAGTGTCGTGATCATCACAGCCACGTATATTCCACCCGACGCCAGTGTTAACACGGCGCTCTCTCTCCTGCTCAAAACCGTAAATGAACAACAGCGGGCTCATCCCAACGGTGTCCACATCATTGCAGGGGACTTGAATAAGGCCAATCTAAAGACTGTACTCCCAAAGTTCTACCAGCATGTCAAGTGTGCTACAAGGGGGGAGAACACCCTGGACCATGTTTACACTAACATCAAGCATGCATACAGGGCTGTACCCCGCCCCCACCTTGGACAATCAGACCATCTTTCCCTCCTGCTCCCCCCAGCCTACACCCCCCTCAAACGTAGGGCCAAGCCCACTTCAAAAACCATCACAGCCTGGCCTGAAGATGCACTCGACAAACTCAAAGACTGTTTTCAACAGACAGACTGGGACATATTTGAACAACAGGACCTGGGGACACTCACAGGAACGGTACTAGACTATATTAAGTTTTGTATCGGGAATGTGACCATGGACAAAACCATCAGGGTTTTCCCCAACCAGAAACCCTGGATGACCCCCCAGGTCCGTGCACTCCTCAGGGCCCGTGATGCTGCCTTCAGGTCAGGAGACAGAGCAGAGTGCTGCTCGAGCTGACCTGAGGAGAGGTACAAAAACAGCTAAGGCAGACCACAGGAGGCACATAGAGTCCCATCTGTCCAGCAGAAACATTCGAGAGGTGTGGCAGGGCATCCAGGACATCACCAACTTCAGAGGAGGCGAGGCGTCAACGGGGGCTCAAAGTGCTGCTCTGGCAGAGGAGCTAAACGGCTTCTTTGCCCGCTTTGAAACATCTCAGCAGCACGCATCTGCTCCAGCCACTCCCCTCCCCCACCCTGCTCCCACAATACCCCTCCCACTACCCCTCCACCACCCTGCCCCCGCATCACCACATCCACCTCCCCACCCCCCCCCCCCACCACCCCACACACAGTTCAGGAGCACGACGTCAGGCGGGTGCTCCAGACAGTCAACACAAAGAAGGCTACCGGCCCAGACGGGGTTCCAGGTAGGGTGCTCAGAGCATGCGCTCACCAGCTCGCCCCCACCTTTACCAGGATCTTCAACCTCTCTCTGGCCCAGGCAATCATCCCACCCTGCCTCAAATCATCCACAATAATCCCGGTGCCGAAGAAGTCTCCCATCACCAGCCTGAATGATTACCGACCAGTGGCACTCACCCCGGTGATTATGAAGTGCTTTGAGAGACTCGTTCTGCAGCACATCAAGGACCATCTCCCCCCAGACTTTGACTCCCACCAGTTTGCATACCGTGCTAACAGATCCACCGAGGACGCCGTAGCC
>JAPMUY010010345.1:67500-70000 GCA_026901105.3 Galaxias olidus
ATAATGATTGATGGTCTGGACCAAATAGAGAGATAGATGGTTACACACACACACACACACACACACACACACTAAACCAAGAGAAATCTGTATTCTAGGGATTTGTGTGGGTTTAGTGCGCCTGTATGGTTGTGTGCAGTGTGTCATGCTAATCTTCCTCCTGCTTGTGTTTATAGCCGTCTCCTAGTACGCCTGGCTGAATGGGATCTCAGGCATATACACTTGTACCTCAACATCCTTTCCTTGACTACAAATGAATGCATTTACGCATTGTGTGTGTGTGTGTGTGTGTGTGTGTGTGTGTGTGTGTAGGTGTGTGTGTGTGTGTGTGTAGGTGTGTGTGTGTTTTCTAGGCCTATTGTTTGTCTTACTGAAGGCCAGTGTGTTGTCTCATCCATATGCATGTGTCATTAGGAGAGCAGGTTGTTTTCAGTGAGGGGGAGAGATTACACTGTCAGGGGGCATCTCCTTCAAAACCCAACAGAGAGCTCTGAGACTCCGGTTCCGGTTGGGTGGAAAACCCGTACACAGATCACCTTCAAAACCAAACAGAGAGCTCTGAGACTCCGGTTCCGGCTGGGTGGAAAACCCGTACACAGACCGCCTTCAA
The DNA here is from genome assembly GCA_026901105.3 of Galaxias olidus. Lineage (NCBI taxonomy): Eukaryota > Metazoa > Chordata > Actinopteri > Galaxiiformes > Galaxiidae > Galaxias > Galaxias olidus. The sequence goes on from JAPMUY010010345.1 coordinate 68,111, forward strand.
AACCCAACAGAGAGCTCTGAGACTCCGGTTCCGGTTGGGTGGAAAACCCGTACACAGATCGCCTTCAAAACCCAACAGAGAGCTCTGAGACTCTGGTTCCGGCTGGGTGGAAAACTCGTACACAGACCGCCTTCAAAACCCACCAGAGAACTTTGAGACTCCAGGTCTGGCTGAGTGGAAAACCCGTACACAAACCGCCTTCGAAACCCACCAGAGAAATCTAAGACTCCAGTTCCGGCTGGATGTAAAACCCGTACACAAACTGCCTTCAAAACATGGGGCTCTATATGCATCTAAAGGGATTCTGCTACACTGTTAGAAACGGCTGTAGATATACTGTATACCAAATGTTTTTTAATCTAAACTGTAAATTCACAATTACTGTAATTCCGTCAAACTGCATTCTTCCTGCATGGAGAAATGCATTGTGGGCATTCACCCATTCCTTCCAACGAGAAGTTGTTCCAGACTGACATGCAGATAGATATGTCTCAGATTTGCCATATCATGCTGTTGTTGATTTACTTGTGGCTCTTCCATCTGTGAAGAGTTTATTTGCATTTAGTCACTGTTAATTAGTTTGCTCCATATTCACTCATTGCTTAACTTAAAATGAGGAATGTGTGTGTGTTTGGATGCAAATGTGTGTGTGTGTGCATATGTGTGTGTGGGTGCAAGTGTGTGTGTGTGCGTTGCTCGCTGGGAGGCTGGTGAAGGAGTGTATGTTATTGGGGGCAAGAAGATGAGATGTGTGAGAGAGAGAGAGAGGGCAAGGGACTGGTTGGGTGGCTGGGGGAAAGGTGTGTGTGTGTATTGAGGTCAGGAGATGTGTGTGTGTGTGTGTGTTTAACAGCCAATAGCACACTAGATAAGGGTCAGATCACAATGTCAAGGACCTGATTGGTTCTCCCTGAGTGACAATACAATCAATCAAAGTACACTGGACCACTGTGTCAGGCAAAGTGTGTATGTGTGTATGTGTGTGTGTGTGTGTGTGTGTGTATGAGTGTGTGCGTGCAAACGCTCTGAGTGCATCAGTGCAGAGTAGTTCGTGATGAAAGCTGTGGAGTGACTGTCTGTTAAATTATAGGCTACTGAGTGACACACACACACACACACACACACACACACACACACACACACACACACACACACACACACACACACACACACACACACACAGAGGGATTGATATTATCACTACCACTCAGGGACAAATGAACTGTCACAGAGTGCAGGACCTAACCTTCTGCTGTCTGACTGGTCAGATTGACCTGTCACTCAGGGAGATTGACAGCCAGGGTCGCTCTGAAGCACCCGCCCCTCTCAGCACCACTTCACCTCTTTTTCTTTCTCTGCCCTCCTCCCTGATCCACCACTTCACTTACCTCCTCTTCATCCCTCCATCCCCCCTTCCACAACTTTTTATCTTGCTCTCTTCTTCCTCCTCCTGTCACTCCTGTCTCCTCCCTCGTTTATTCTCCTCATCATTCTGTTCTTCCCCTCCTTCATCCCTCCATCTCTGTCCCTCGCTCATCATCCTTTTTCATCTCCCCTCTTTCTCTCAACGATCCCTCCCTTCATCCTTGCAACCCTCCGTTTCTCTCGCTCCATCCCTCCATCCCTCCCCCTCTCTGTCTCTCCACCTCTCCATTCCTCCCTCTATCCCTCTGTATCTCCCTCTCTCTATCTCTCTGTCCCTCTGTCTCTACATCCCTCCACCCCCCCATCCCTCCATCTCTCTGTCTCTCCATCCCTCCCTCTCTCTCCCCCTCTCTCCATCTCTCTGTCCCTCCATCTCTGTCTCTCCTTCTCTCCATCCTTCCCTCTTTCCCTCTCTCCCTCCCCCTGTCTCTCCGTGTGGCTGACTCCATTAACAGTAGAGACACC
>JAPMUY010010345.1:77500-82500 GCA_026901105.3 Galaxias olidus
TGTAGCATAATTGCTGCTATAATTTGCGACCGCTGTTTATGCTGATAATTATAATGCATTTTATAGTGCTGGTCTAAAACACAGAACTGCAAGAAGTAGAAGAGACACGCTTATCTAAATGAGTCTGCAGTCGGCCAATGGCAGCTAGTGATGTCCGTTCTAATCTGAGAAATATAGAATTGAAACAAACCAGAACTAAAGCTCAGCTAAGTGGGAGGTTGCCGTGGACAGTTAATCAATCTGTGGGGGTTTAGGATGTCGTTCATTCTACATGTTCTGTTTCTATGCTCTACTTTATGCTGCGTAATGAGAAACAGCGTGTGTTATTATGCATGGTCTGGGAGAGGGAGCTGCTTGCACGCACGCACGCACGCACGCAGGCACGCACGCACACACATACCACTCAAACAGAAAATTCACCTTTTCTATTCTTGCTCACACAAGCATGTCCGGATCATGACCAAGAAAAGCCTACGAAGTCTCATACACACATTAACATACATACAAACCAAGTCCCATACGCATATCCATCGTGACTACCTCTGTTCTCATAAGCATGAAGGCGCGCACACACACACACACACACACACACACACACACACACACACACACACACACACACACACACACCAAATATGTATACCACAAGCTAGACATGAAGGTTAAAAGGTGGAGGGTAATATAAATGTTGTATTTAAAAACCTATAACAACGCTATCTATACCATACAAAGTAGCTAAAGTTATTCATAAGTTATTCATGATTAAAAGGTAATTAATAGTGCTACCATAAAAAGCAGCCATAGCACTATATTTAAAAGGCTTACAGTAAATGGGCCTTCCATACATTGTATTATATGTTCATATGTTCATGTATATGTGTGTGTGTGTGTGTGATCAACCAGTCTTCAAAAGCTCTGCTTGCGTAAAGTTTACACACGCACATACGCGCACGCATACAGACACGCACATACGCACGCACACACATACGCACGCACACACTCTTTTGCAACCCCCGAAGATATTTCAAAATGTCTCCGCGCGACTCTTAGTCCCGATAGCGCGATCACGCTAACACCACGTGGAATATTCATGAGAACAAAGAAAAATAAAACGGAACATCGTTTTAACAACGGGCGAAAGCCTTCCCGCAACTAATTAGCGCGGCGCCTCACACGACGCACGCTTTCCAAACCCCCATCTCGCCATCGCGTCACTTTGATAGCACTTCCATTGAAAGTTGAGAGAGAACATTAAACCGTTCAAAGGAGAGATTAAACCCCGCCGAGCGATACGGAGCGCTGCGGTCGTCTAGCCGTGTAAAAACAACAAACACTTTGTTTATCTGATCCGAGGGCTTTTAATTAAATCCGAGAGTGTTTGACGATGGGAAACGGCAAAGACTTTTACGTTTTGGAAGAAGCTCCTCTGGTGTTTTAGGCGTGTGATCATCGCTCTGTCGTGCGTGAGGCGCGCTCGTGCATGTGCGTGTCAGTACGTGTGTGTGTTTGTCTCTGTGAGTATGTGTGTGTGTGTGTGTGTGAAGTACATTTCTTCACCGTAATGGCTTACAGAGAGATGAAAGTGGTTTTCCAGATGAACAGAGAGAAAGTATTGTCTACACGTCGTCTTGTCTTCAATCACAACACAGAGGAACCAGGAAGTACTAATACAATGAGATTAAAAAACATAAATCTTTGATTTCCCACTGGACACAAGGACAATAGGCATTGACGTTTTTGACAAGGCACAGTCTTTGTAAGACTAATTGGCTAACAGTCAGAAATAGCCTTTTGTTTGCTGTTTTAAATATAATTATTTTATATTTTATCATCTTATGTATTTCTTATGCATCATCATTTGCTTGCAGGTCTTTTATCTCCAAATTGGCGTATATATATTTTTTTCCTTAATGGCTTAAAAGAGAATGTCAACTGCCCTAACTCAAAGATGAATTTCAGGAAATTGGCCTTTGATAAACTCCTCGTTAAGCAGGCATGATTAATTATTAAATGTAAGACTTCCAACTGGTTGAAAGAGGAACTTTAACAAACAAAACAAAATATTTAAAGATAACAAAGTTAATAGTTACAATTAATGACCTTTCAACTAATTCCTGTTCCCCCACAATCCACCAGAGGATTTAGGAGGGGTGCAAGAGACCAATCATCACAGAGATCTGGGTCAGCTGATCAATGAACCGCCAATGAGGTGCCGGTCGTGGCTGATGAAATGCTCTGGCTTTCTCATTAAGCTCTTGGTAATGGGTTCTAATTGACCCTGAGCTGGAGCGATTCATTCCAGGGATATGCTTGCTGCCTCATTCTGATATCCTTTCATTGATTCACTCACTCCTTCCCTCTCGGTCAGATCCTCTCCTTTAATCACTTATTCTCGCTTTCTTTCTTTTTATCTGTCTCTCTCGCTCTCTCGCTCTCTCTCTCTCTCTCTCTCACACACACACACACACACACACACACACACACACACACACGGCTTTCTACACGAGTGAGAGGTTGTTTCAGTCCACAAGCAGACAGCCAATCACCCAGCCAGCCAGCCAGCCAATCAGTAAGCTACAAACACAGAGACACTGAGGCAGATTAATTGGTTCCGAACGGTGAGTTTGGCTCAATTAACTCTAATCAATGACTTCATTAGCTGCTCCTTAAGGTGGCGTGCTGGGCTGGGATTACTGACTCACTGACTGATACAGGTCTGACACATTACTGACTGACTGGTTTACTGACTGACTGACTGACTGACTGACTCACTGACTGATACAGGTCTGACACATAACTGACTGACTGGTTTACTGACTGACTGACTGACTCACTGACTGATACAGGTCTGACACATTACTGACTGACTGGTTTACTGACTGACTGACTGACTGACTCACTGACTGATACAGGTCTGACACATAACTGACTGACTGGTTTACTGACTGACTGACTGACTCACTGACTGATACAGGTCTGATACATTACTGCCTGACTGGTTTACTGACTGACTGACTGACTGACTGGCTTACTGACTGATAAAGGTCTGACACATTACTACCTGAATGATAGAGTAACTGACTGGCTTACAGGCTGACAGACTTACTGACTGACTACCTGACTAGCTGACTGCCTGACTGACTGGTAAGATGACTGACTGACTGACCGACTGTCTGAATGGCTGATGTTACAGGAATAACATTTTCAGAAAAACACAACAGCTGAGAAGAGACAGGTAAGACAACAGAGAGAAAGAAAAGACAACCTCTGAACGAGGGAAGAACAGAGTTCAGAAAGAGGGGAGGAGATGGAGGAGATGAGGGAGGGATGGACGTAAAAGAGGAGGAAGAGACGGACGGAGGAAGTGATGGAAGTGAAACAGAAGGAGGAGGAGGAAGAGGAGGGACAGAATGTGGAAATGGGTCTTGCGTCCCCAGAGTGGACTGGTTCTGTCAGTTAGACAGACGGGACTGGACCCGGCTCTGCCTTCATATGGGTCAAGGTCACCCCAGGGGGAGCAGAGGAGGAGGAGAGGAGGAGAGGAAGAGAGGGGTGTTAGGTTTAAATGGGGCTCCTTTTCTCCTCACTTCACAGTGCTCGGACTGCCTGTCAGACAGATAGACACACACACACACACACACACACACACACACACACACACACACACACACACACACACACACACACACACACACACACACACACACACACACACACACACCTCTTTTCCTGCTCCGCATAAAGAACTGGGGAGTTAAAATGGGGGAGGAGCAGGGGGGAGGAGGGCCTGAGAGGCGCCCCTGGCAGTACCTAAATGGGTTAGTGGCTCTCTCTCACACACACACACACACACACACACACACACACACACACACACGTCTGGCAGGACAAGAGATGGTCAAATAGATGAAAGAAGAGACAGTGTGTGTGTAAAAAAGAAATTGGTGACGAAAGAGAGAGTGCGTGTGTGTGTGTGTGTGTGTGTGTGTAGTGTGTAGTGTGTGTGTGTGTGTGTGTGTGTGTGTGTGTGTGTGTGTGTGTGTGTGTGTGTGTGTGTGTGTGTGTGTGTGTGTGTGTGTGTGTGTGTGTGTGTGTGTGTGTGTGTGTGTGTGTGTGTGTGTGTGTGTGTGTATGTGTGTGTATGTGTGTGTGTATGTGTGTTTATGTGTGTGTATAGTGCGTTTGTCCCTCCATTTCTTCAAAGTGGGCCAAAGGGCAGACATGTCAAATTGTCCCTAAAACTTTATTTCCTGCTCTTTTTATTTATAGATGAAAAACAGTTAGCAGTCAGTGTGTGTGTGTGTGTGTGTGTGTGTGTGTGTGTGTATAGTGTGTGTTTAGTGTGTGTTTTGTGTGTGTGTGTGTGTGTGTGTGTGTGTGTGTGTGTGTGTTACATGACTGGCAAATTTGCCACAGGAAGACTAGAAATGGGAGAGAGGTGGAAGATGAAAGTGACATCATCATCTTAGAAGGAGAGAGAGAGAGAGAGAGAGAGAGAGAGAGAGAGAGAGAGAGAGAGGAAGAATGGAAGGAAGAGAGAGAGAGGAGGGAGGGAGAGAGAGAGAGAGAGAGAGAGAGAGAGTGAAGGAGATACAGATCCCATTACACACACATACACACAGACACAGACACACACACACCCTATGTTCACAAATGCACACACACACAAACACACCCTATATCTCCAAATGCACACACACACACACACACACACACACACACACACACACACACACACACACACACACACACACACACACACACACACACACACACACACACGGCCTGCTGCAGTGCTGTCAGTGTTTGTGGTAGTGCTGGAGGAGGTAATGACTGTTGTTATTAGGCTGATTACAGATGACTTCCTGCTGAGTGGTTCTCTGCTGGAGACACCATGGAGCTCCGCACACACACACTCCTCTCCTGTCCCCCCCCTCCCCCCCGACGCTCCCCGACAGGCCAAACAAGCCATCCTCTCTCCTGTCCTCCTTGGCAGACGA
>JAPMUY010010345.1:90000-92500 GCA_026901105.3 Galaxias olidus
CCGCCCGTCCACTCGTCTCTGTCTGTCTGCCTGCCTGCCTGTCTGCCTGCCTGCCTGCCTGCCTGCCTGCCTGCCTGCCTGCCTGTCTGCCTGCCTGCTTGCCTGTCTGCCTGCCTGTCTGCCTGCCTGTCTGCCTGCCTGCCTGCCTGCGTGCCTGCCTGCCTGCCTGCCTGCCTGCCTGCCTGCCTGCCTGCCCGTCTTTGTTAGTCTGTCTGCCTGCCTGCCTGCCTGCCTGCCTGCCCGTCTGCCTGCCTGCCTGCCTGTCTGCCTGTCTGCCTGTCTGTCTGCCGGCCCGCCCGTCCACTCGTCTCTGTCTGTCTGCCTGCATCTGTGTTTGTCTGTGTCTCTGTGTGTGTGCGCATATGTGCATTTCTGCGTGTGTGTGTGTGTTAAGTGTGTGTGTGTGTGTGTGTGTGTTAAGTGTGTGTGTGTGTGTGTGCATGTGTTAAGTGTGAGTACACATTCATTTTGTATGTCTCTGTGTTTGTTGTTCCGACTGTCTAAATATCTGGGTGTCAGAACCACTGGTCCTACACATCCAGAACCCCCAGCCAACCAACGATCCATTCAGACTCTCCTTCCTAGTGGTCTGTTACACCCCCCACCCCCACCCCACCGCCCCGCCTTAAACCTGCCCTCCCGTGCCGTTGAGTCAAAGGCACAAAGAGATTCATCTTCAGAGTGAAATGTCGAGTGCTCATTCAGACTTCCATACAAAGAGACCCGGGCCGACACAAAGAGCCCCAGGTCCCCAGGGGCTCACTCCCTCCCCCGACTGGAAAGGCCAGGACACGCCGGCTTTGAAAAGGAGGGGATTCTGTCAAAAAGTAGCCGCATGTTTTTACATCTCTGTATTGTCACAGTCTCCGTGGTAACCCCTCCCCGCACAGGAATAAAAACACAATACACCCGAGCTAGAGAGACGACAAACAGAGTATGTTGACGTGATGACTATTCATACTGTTAAGAATTCTATAAACAATGGAAATTACATAACAATTGTAGAACAAATATATGCTATATTACAATATTTTATTTTCTGATTTACTTCTGTGGCTTATGTTCTTTGCCCAAACTCTCTCGCTATAATACAACTAAAAATAACTTTAATTTAAGATAAATACAATAAAATAGTTAACTTGTGTGCATGTAAATCTACCGTATCTCACAGAGGCGATATGCTGTTAGTATAAAGATGGATACATATAGAGATACTGAGACAGGCAAAATGGAGGTCCAAATAGCTTAGCATCTAGGCTTCAATTAGTTAATTTATCTTAGCATCTAGGTGCCAATTACAGTAAGTCAAATAGCTTAGCATCCAGGTGTCAATAAGATCAAATAGCTTAGCATTGAAGTGTCAATTTAATCATTTAGCTTTGAATCTAGGTTTCAATCAAATCAAATAGTGTGGCAGTTCAGATGCAATAAAATCCACTGACATTAAAGGATATCAAATGAAAATAAATCCACAAGCAATATCCAAATAACTTTGATTGTAACTTTGATTTAAATCAAGGCACAAAGTGTTAGAATGTAGCGCTATCCAACCAGCACTCAATATATTAACATCAATGTAAGGTCATATTAGACAGCAATACATAATGTAGGACATAATGTAGGACACACACACACACACACACATTAAAACTTACGGAGCCCTTAGCTTTGATGTGGATACAAATGCCGGCATACACAGAAAAACACGCACACACACACACACACACACACAGAAAAACACACACACACACACACACACACACACACACACACACACACACACAAAAAACACAAAGGCGGACATATAAACACACGCACACACACACAAACTCAGGCGATATAAAAAAAACAGAAAGGCAGAGAGTGAGAGATAGAAGGAGAGCAATTTGAAATGGAGACGAATTGAGAGAAAAAGGATGGAACGAACAGAGAGACAGAGAGAACATCAAGGATGGAGGGAGCGTGTCGGTGGGGGGGTGTTTTTACAAGAGAAACGCCTGGAATGGTAAACTGTAGAGAGGGATCATCAGGATCCACATCAAAGCTCCACTGCCGGGGGTGAGGGGGGAAGGGTGAGGGTGTCGGTGGGGGGGTGTTTTGCTCCACTGCCGGGGGTGAGGGGGGAAGGGTGAGGGTGTGGCTGTCGGTGGGGGGGTGTTTTGGGGTTCGAATGTTCTGACACGCGATGAGAACCGGACCTGAAGTCTGGACCCAGTACCAGAAGCCCAGAGGTACCAGGGGCCCAGCTGTACCAGGGCCCCGGAGGTACCAGGGCCCCAGAGGTATCAGTGGCCCAGAGGTATCAGTGGCCCAGAGGTATCAGTGGCCCAGAGGTATCAGTGGCCCAGAGGTATCAGTGGCCCAGAGGTACCAGGGGCCCAGAGGTATCAGGGGCCCAGAGGTATCAGGGGCCAAGAGGTATCAGGGGCCCAGAGGTATCAGGGACCAAGAGGTATCAGGGGCCCAGAGGTACCAGGGGCCCAGAGGTACCAGTGACCCA
>JAPMUY010010347.1:10000-12500 GCA_026901105.3 Galaxias olidus
CCGTGTGACTCAGCACATTTACAGACTATTAGAGGCCCGGTAGACTGCCGTGTGACTCAGCACATTTACAGACTATTAGAGGCTGTATAAATTGACACATAGACAGAGACTGCTAAACTACATTGGTCGTTTCAAGTCAGACGTCCAACTGAAAGCATGTTTACTTGGCTGGGAGTCTTTTGATGAATTCTGAGAAGAAATCACTGAGATTATTTGATACTTTTCAGAATAAGAGTCCAGAAAATATCATTTTACAAAATCAATCTCTCTCTCTTTCTCCTTCTCTCTGTGTTCATTTAATCTGCGACCCTCGTGGGGGTCCTTGGCACATTTCCCCCCCCCCCCCCCCCCCCCCCCCCTCAAACAGCTAAGCTTTTAGATACCTTCTTTTTTCCGCCCAGAGAACCAAAGCTACCACTCCCCACGCTCGCTCTACGCACTGCCCCTTTAATCTGTGGTGAACGATGGTGACAGGCTGAAGTGTCGGCGGCGAACCAGGAGATCCACGTGAAAACGGCCAGTTATCTGGCACCAGGGGCCAGTGTCCCTCAGGGGCCCCCTTTGACAGGAACAGAGAAACAATAGCCTCTTTCTGTAGGACATGCAGATGAGCTATCTCCTCCCCCCTCCCAGATTACAGCCACATGTGGGATGTGGAGAGGAGGAGGAGGAGGAGGAGGAGGAGGAGAAGGGTGGAGGTGGAGGGGGGGGGGGGGTTGTTAGCATACCCCGGGGCCCGTCAGATCTGTGATGGATGGCTTTTAAACACACAGTCCCCACCGCGTTGGCATCACCTTTGGAACTAGCCGGGCCCCCCGCTGGTGGACCTATGCCACAACATGGATTACCGTTGTTTATAGACCTAAGATATTACCAGAGGCTGGGATCTATCTCCTGCTCTCCCTATCTCTCTCTCTCTCCCTCTCTCTTTCACTCGCTTTCTCTCCCTATCTCTCTTTTTCTCTCTCTTTCTCTCGCTTTCTCTCTCTTTCTCTCGCTTCTCCTTCTCTCTTTCTTTCTCTCTAGCTCGCTCCCTTCCTCGCTCTCTGTCTCTCTTTCGCTATCTCTCTTTCTCTCTCTCTTTCCCTGTCTCTTTCTCTCTGTCCCTCTCTCTCTTTCTCCCTCTGTCTCCCTCTCTCTCTCTCTCTCTCTCGTGCTCTCTCTTCCCTTCTCTCTCTCACTCTCTCTTAGTACCTTTCTTCCCCCTCTCTTTCACATCCCCTTGCACTCACAATCTCGCTCTCTGTCTCTCTATCGTTCCTGCTCTCTATGTTTCTCTGTCTCATTCCCTCCTTTTCTCTTTCTTTCTCCATCTCTTCATCCTTTCTCTCACTCGCTCTCGCCATCTCTTTTTCCTGTTTCTCCGTCTTTCTCTCTTTCTCTTTCACGTACTCTCTCGCTCTCTCTCTCTCTTCATCCCTCGCTCTCTCGTTCTCTCGCTCTACAGCCTTGGTCAGTATCACATAATATTTGAAAGGTCTTTAAACTCCGGTGGTTGCCACTGGCTACAAAATGGTATTGGTTAACAAAAACACGTCTAGAACGTAAACGGTCCAGTGGGCTCCTTGTAAACCTTTCTCCGAAACAAAATTCCTGCAGCCTTTGGCCCTGCCACGCTGGGAGTGGCCCCGCCACGCTGGGAGTGGCCCCGCCACGCTGGGAGTGGCCCCGCCACGCTGGGGAGTGGTCTCTCTAAATCACCTTTCTAGAAGGTTCCACAACGTTAAAAGACAAAGCAGTGGATCTCCACGGTCTCTCTAAATCACTGTTCTAGAGGGTTCCACAGCATCAAAAGGCAGAGCAGTGTCTCTCTACAGTCTCTCTAAATCACTGTTCTTCTAGAGGGTTCCACGGCATCAAAAGGCAGAGCGGCGGCTCTCCACAGTCTCTCTAAATCACTGTTCTAGAGGGTTCCACAGCATCAAAAGGCAGAGCGGTGGCTCTCCACGGTCTCTCTAAATCACCGTTCTTCTAGAGGGTTCCACGGCATTAAAAGGCAGAGCAGTGGCTCTCCACGGTCTCTCTAAATCACTGTTCTAGAGGGTTCCACAGCATCAAAAGGCAGAGCGGTGGCTCTCCACAGTCTCTCTAAATCACTGTTCTTCTAGAGGGTTCCACGGCATTAAAAGGCAGAGCAGTGGCTCTCCACAGTCTCTCTACGGTCTCAGTAAATCACCGTTGTCGTCGTCCCCCCCGTCCCCCCCCCTGTCCCCGTCCTCCCCCCCCCCCTGCCTGCCATGGTCCCGTCTTAAGAAACATAGGAAATTGATGGGATCACAACTGGCCAGCTTTAGAAGGTCTAGGATGTAACGTGGAACACACTGTTTTCAGATCTATTCTAGTTGTAGCTTGTCCTTCCCTGCTTATTTGTAGTCTAAGCTGTCTTTTTCTATTCTATTTTATTCTGTTCTGGTTCTAGCTCTGCTCTGTTCTGCTCTGCTCTGCTCTGCTCTGCTCTGTTCTGCTCTGCTCTGTTCTGGTCTGCTCTGTTCTGCTCTGT
>JAPMUY010010347.1:15000-17500 GCA_026901105.3 Galaxias olidus
TCTCTATCTCTCATTCTCACTGTTTCTCTCTCTCTCTCTGTCTCCTCTTCTTTTTTTCTGTCTCTCTCTTTCTGTGTTCAGTTCCTCTTCTTTCTGTTCTCTTTCCTTCTCACTTTCTCTTCCTTTCTGTGCCTGCCTTGTCTATCCCTCTCTCTCTCTCTCTCTCTCTCTCTCTCTCTCTCTCTCTCTCTCTCTCTCTCTCTCTCTCTCTCTCTCTCTCTCTCTCTCTCTCTCTCTCTCTCTCTCTCTCTCACTCTCTCTCTCTCTCCGTCCGCCTGCCTCCTTTCTCTCTCTCCTCTCTCCCCCTTATAACCCCCCCACCCCCCACCCCACCCCCAAAGTGCCACCTCTGTAGAAACCAAGGCGCCAGTGTGAACCCCCACTGGGTCTAACGCCATTGGTCATGCCCCCCCCTCCCTGCCCCCCCGTCCCCTCTCCTGCCCCCTGTTGCAGCTACTTCATTAAGGCCCTGCCTCCGTCCCTCCATGCACCCATCCACATGTTAGACACACAGGGGGAGAGCTGCGCACACAAAGGGGGCTGGATGGTTAGGAGCGCTTTGGCTCCGCCACAGACCCCCAAAAACCCATGGCGGGTGCAGCAGCATGGACTCTTAAATCTTCAAGTGGGAAAAGGTCCTCCCACATCATTGTAAAAAAGGATGGATCTGGAAAAAGGCAATAAATCTGAGATCACAGGCCGGCTGTGGGCCGCGATGGATTCTTGCACCCCAGCCCGCCGCAAACATCTGCCTTAAATTTAGACACGTTAACATGCAGAGGGGAGGGGGGGCAGTTCCCAAGCTTCTCAACTTAGAGCCATGCCTGTGTATGCTGCTACCACACACACACACACACACACACACACACACACACACACGTATGCAAACATATAGCCAAACACATCGCACTTAGTCACTTAAAACACACATGTACACACGCAGGGACACCTACACACAAACACACCATACCGCACACACCATTCCCCCCCCCCAATCTTCATCCAGAACAGAGCTCTGACAGGGTTTACAAGGCTTTGGGCTGACACCTCTCACACAGTACAGGGCTATGGGCCGACACACTCTACCAGTACTACAGACAGACATCTAAACATCCACCTACACACACACACACACACACACACACACACACACACACACACACACACACACACACACACACACACACACACACACACACACACACACACACACACACTACCAGTACTACAGACAGACATCTTAACATCCACCACACACACACACACACACACACACACACTACCAGTACTACAGACAGACATCTTAACATCAACCACACACACACACACACACACACACACACACACACACACACACACACACACACACACACACACACACACACACACACACACACACACACACACATATATTACCAGTACTACAGACAGACATCTTAACATCCACACACACACACTACCAGCACTACAGACAGACATCTTAACATATATCCCCGTCTTTCACCTTAGCCTCTGGCAGAGCCCAGTCTGGTCTGGGGCCACAGCGCCCCCTTTGGGGTCCTATCTGACAAAACATCTGTGGTACGGGGGAAATAGTCACTAAAATAAAATGGCAAGATTTCTCATTGTAATAAATAAACAGTAGACACATGGTTATGGTGGCTGTAGTGGGTTGTGTAGGGTGACTCTATTGTAAACACAGCGCTGGCTAGCTACTGTTGCTCCACAGCGTCTGCAAAAAGATAGTGGTTCGAGGCAAACAAGCCTCTTTCGTCTAAGAGATTTTCTAAGAGACTTGTAAAGACACTACAACTCCCATGATGGATTGTTCTGTTGTTTCCTCCTTTCCCAGCTGAGAGGGAGCTGTCTGCAGAGGACGACAGGCTCAGCAACGCTCAGGAAAGGTCAGTGACATCCCTCCGTCCCTTCCTCCCTCCATCCCTTTCTCCTTCTCTCACTCCATCGCTTTCACCCTCTATCCCTCCATCCCTTCCTCCCTCCCTCCATCCCTTTCTCCTTCTCTCACTCCATCCCTTTCACCCTCCATCCCTCCATCCCTTCCTCCCTCACTCCATCCATTTCTCCTTATTTCACTCCATCCCTTTCACCCTCCATCCCTCCCCTCATCCCTTCCTCTCTCTCACTCCATCCCACTGTCCTACCTTACATCTCTTCCTCTATCAATACTCCCTCTCTACCTCCCTGTCTTTGTCTCTCCATCCCTCTCACCATGCACCCCTTTCTCCCTGCCTTCCCCATATTTCCCTCCATTCCTCCCACAATTCCTCCCTCCATCCATCTCTCCCTCCATCTCTCCCTCCATCCCTCCATCCTTCCCTCCCTCCATCACACCACCACTTCCACCAACTTCTCTCACCCTTTCTCCCTCACTTCCCCATCCCTCCCTCCATCCCTCCATCCTTCTCTCTCCACTGTCATAGAGCTGTATACTCTGTCTCTACTGTGTCTGACTCTGAGCTAAAGCAGAGAGCCGGTCTCT
>JAPMUY010010347.1:22500-25000 GCA_026901105.3 Galaxias olidus
CCCCCTGAGACATGCTGACCCGGTGTCAGGGCAGAAGCCAGCAGAGCGTAAGTCGAATTCGTTATGCTGCTACAAAGGCGCCCCACCCGGACAGGACGTCAGGGAAGGTAAATCAAAGCAGCGCTCCAGAGAAGAGTTGGTGAAACAGGGTGATCTATAATCCACTGCCTCTGTAGCCATCTGTCTACGGCTCCTCTTCTCTGGGCTGCATCATCACAACATCAAACGTCTCAAGAAGCAGAGAGGCTCAGCCATAAGGCAAATATTATTGTTGTTTTTTTACTGTCGGACAAACACATTCAGAATATATGAGAAGAGAAGAACTCTTTTTTTCTTCCATTTCCTGAAACTTTAAGTTTTTGGTTTTTGGAGATAGTATATTCCCCCTCTCCATCACAACCAGCCTGTCACATGCTGGGCCAAAGCCAGGAGCTAGATTTAGAGCTGCCCTGGATAGAAGCCCTGAGCAGCAGGCCAGCAACTCTGCTCAGAGCCCCAAGAGCACTACTGAAATGGGCCTCATGGGGAGAGTGGTTTGGGCCTGCCAAGAGACTGGAGAAAATCATCCTGTTCACTGGTCTGTCTGTCTGTCTGTCTGTCTGTCTGTCTGTCTGTCTGTCCGTCCGTCTGTCTGTCTGTCCGTCCGTCCGTCTGTCTGTCTGTCAGTTGTTATATCAGTCTGTCTGTCTGTCTGTCTGTCCGTCTGTCTGTCTATCTGTCAGTTGTTCTATCAGTCTGTCTGTCCGTCTGTCCGTCTGTCTGTCTGTCTGTCTGTCTGTCTGTCCGTCTGTCCGTCAGTTGTTCTATCTGTCTGTCTGTCCGTCTGTCCGTCTGTCCGTCAGTTGTTCTATCAGTCTGTCTGTCTGTCTGTCTGTCCGTCCGTCTGTCCGTCCGTCTGTCCGTCAGTTGTTCTATCAGTCTGTCTGTCTGTCTGTCCGTCAGTCTGTCTGTCTCTGTTTCGGTCAGGTTAGATTGTAATGACCCTAGTCATCACATGTTTTTCTCCATAGAACCACAATCCCTCTCTCTCTCTCTCCTAGCCACCTCTTCCCATCTCTCTTTCTTTCTCTCGTTCTCTCTCAGTCATCATTCACACCCACAGTAGCCCGTGTTGATGATGATGTGAAGGAAACTACAGAGCTTACTGGAATCACGTTTCTCCCCATCACTAAGCATGACCTACAGGAAAACGTCCTCTAAATGAAGTGTCTCTCTCCGTGTCTCTCTCCATGTCTCTCTGCAGCTTCCAGGACATGGTGAACTACTTCGGCCTCAAGCCCAAGTCCGGGGAGAAGGATGTCGCCCCCGGTTACGTCTTCATGCTGTGGCACGAGTTCTGTAATGACTTCATGAACACATGGAAACGGGAGAGCAAGAACCTGTCCAAGGAGAGGTGAGCCCGGCCAGAACCACGAGACACACACACACACACACACACACACACACACAAGAACTTGTCCAAGGAGGGGTGAGCCCGGCCAGAACCACGAGACACACACACACACACACACACACACACACACACACACACACACACACACACACACACACACACACACACACACACACACACAAGAACTTGTCCAAGGAGGGGTGAGCCCGGCCACACACGAGACACACACACACACACACACACACACACAGTCCAAGGAGAGGTGAGCACGGCCTGAACCACGAGACACACACACACACACACACACACACACACACACACACACACACACACACACACACACACACACACACACACAAGAACCTGTCCAAGGAGAGGTGAGCCACAATACACCTCGGTTGTAGAACGCTGTGGGTCACAATTGTGGGAGTCTGTGTGGTCTAGATCAAATTAAACGACTCCCTTTCATCTGTTTAGATTCCTTTCTGGGGAGTCAAGTTAGTTTAAACAATCAAACGACTCTTTCATCTGTTTAGATTCCTTTCTGGGGAGTCAAGTTAGTTTAAACAATCAAACGACTCTTTCATCTGTTTAGATTCCTTTCTGGGGAGTCAAGTTAGTTTAAACAATCAAACGACTCTCTTTCTTCTCTTTAGATACCTTTCTGATCTTCTGATTGTGATGATTTCATGATTTCACACACTCTATAAGTATCTATTCTTCTACAAGCTACAATTGTTCACTCCAATTTAAAAAAAAATTCAGCTAAACCGTCAAAAAGCAGTCTGTGTGTGTGTGCGTGTGCGTGTGCGCGTGCGTGTGTGTGTGTGTGTGTGTGTGTGTGTGTGTGTGTGCGTGTGCGCATGGTGCCAAACAACTTTAACAGCAATTTGAGATAGACTCTGCTCGGACCTATTAAAACCCCCAGTGACGATAGCAGAGAGAGTGGGGCCCTGCGGCATCAAAGGGAAGGCCCCCTGGTCCCCTTCACCCAGAGCCTGGAGCTAGATTTACCATGTCCCCCTGACCTGGGGGGTCCCACTGGGGGCAGCGCCTCTCCTGGTGCCGCCTGGCTTTATGAGCAGAGACCTGTGGCTTTATGGGCGG
>JAPMUY010010347.1:30000-57500 GCA_026901105.3 Galaxias olidus
AATTCCAACTGAGCAACTTAAAAACAATCATTGTTAATAATGCTACAGCAAAATAAAATTGAATAATTTCCAATAAATATTGTTATGAATGTATTTAACTGCATAGTACTCAATTGAAAGAAACATTGTTGACTTACAACTGTCTCATTGCCCAGCTTAATAAAAAATTGCTGGTGCAAAGCCATGATTAGATGAATGTATAAAGATAAATTCTTTGGTATACGCTTTTCTAATAATTTTCTTGCAAGATATTTTTGCGTCGGTGCAGCGGAGAGCATGCTAGACACTATACTACTGCACAGATGCACACTTTGACAAAAGGAAAACAAGGGGCTATAGACGTATACCTTTATCCCGCGACAGGATTGTTAGTCTTACAAGATTTTTATGTAAACGTGGATGATACCATTTTAAGTGGTTGTTTAAAGGGTTGTTGTGATATAGGGGTGATTCTTGTAGCCTTTCCTCTTAAATTATCGTCCTTTAATGACGAAATTGATCGAGGCGTCTAAAAGACCCGAATGGGTCACAGCAAGCGGTGGCTCTAAGCAAGTCGAAAACAACCACGCACAGGACAGAGTGGTTTTATTTGGTGTTTTGGGTCAACCCGGTGCATAATTATTATAATTAATTTTTATTTAGTTTCTAGTGCTTTTCTCGAGACTCAAAGCGCTTTACATATAATTGGTCGCCACTTAATTACACAGAATGAACAACGAATGGACCGACAGCTATCAAACACAACACTCAGTCTGAGTGATACCACTGCAGCCAATTTGCGCCAGACTTGCTCACCCAATATATAGCGACGGACTTACTCACACACAGGACACACAGACCGACTCCAGTTGAATTGGCAGTGACTGGTCAGGGCACTGATAGGAGAATGGAGTATGTTTTTTGATGGTGGGAGGAAACCGGAGTACCCGGAGGAAACCCACACAAACACGGGGTGAACACAAACTCCACACGGAAAGGCCATTGGGTCAGGTGGGGTTTGAACCCAGGACCTTCTTGCTGTGAGGCATCAGTGCTAACCACTGTGCTGCCGAAAATTTGCTTCGAAGGTTCTGCAGTAAACTGGGCTCTTGGCAGTTAGTGTCGGAGTTAATTTACTATCTGTTTCCCCCAACTAGCTTCACACTCCTTGCTGGGGACTTGGTACAATTCTGGCAGTAAATGTCATAGTAAGAGTGGCTATTAAAGTCAAAACCAGTTTATTTGTTATTTTTAAGGACAAATCCGGCTATGCCACGAGGAAGAACAATGCATGCTTTAGAATATACAGTTAATCCATCGTCAACCATATGCAAAATCACACTGCACTTCTGCGGTTTAACTAAGACAAAATATGCTATACTCTTGAACTGAACAAAACTTCACCTAAATATGGTGGTTGAGATCACCGAAAATCAATACAGAAATACTCTCAAATAGCAAAAGCATCTCATCAGCACATTGAGCATATAGCCACCTTTTCATTCCACATAGTGGAAACTACAATGGAAAATGTTCATTATCAATCATATACAAATAACAAATCCTAATAAATGCATCGAATCGATCCCTAAAGATAGGACTAGTTTCCAGTCACATTGATTGGGCTGATTTTCTCTGACTAGATGGTAGTCATGCTACAACGCTATAATGACACGGAAACCGTCTTTGGAGTTGAAAATAGCCGTGCGTAAAACCTTCATTGCATATCTAACCATCATGCACTGTTGTAAGGTGACAACTAGGGCCTATACAGCAGGCGTTATTTATTGAAAGTATACGTCCACGGCCTACGTTTTTACACGATACTTTCGTAACGCGCACATTCCAATCTGTAGTCCTTGTAGTGCCGCTTGCTCATATAGGGGAAACAAGTGTTCCCAAAGAATCTGATGCTAAACTAAACAAACTTTTCTCCTCCACTCCAAAATCCAGTCATTAATAGGCAATGAGATTGATAGCGATAGGGCATAGTCACGCGTTAATTCCGCTCGTCTTTAATCTAGGTCTATGGATAGACAGCGACACTGCTTCACGCGCTGAATGCGTTTCCTCTTCGTGGGGGGCTGCTGGTCCGGACAGTTTAAAGTGAAAGTCATGGTAGTAAATCGTTTAGGTTTACAGAACGAACACGACTGGAAGGCTCCCTCTTCCCTACGCACGTGTCTGGGGATGTAGAACGAGTTACATTGTCCGTAGCAGAAACGGTTGATGATCGTACGGCTAATGCAGCCTTCTTCGTGAATAGTCTGTTTGAGTGGCTGCGTTTTGCACCAGTCGCGTTTCAGGTAATTGCGCTCCGTGACATACAATGCTTCCTGGCTGGATTCCAGAACCTCCTCTGCCGGTGCAGTGGCGCTCTTCCTCCCCCCATGTGGGCTGGAGCCCGCTTGCGGTGGCTGTGGTTGGTGCTCCGATTGGTTAGGGTTGCTTTTTTCAGGATGAGGGATGGCGCCTTGCGAGCCCCGGTTCCTTTTAGAATCTGCAGGAGAGGACAGCAACCCCAGGATGAAAACCATACCACAGAGGATATGCGTTGAGCTGGCCATCCTTAGGGAGAGATAAAAGAAAATGTATTGTCCAATATTTCAGCATTGTTAATGCACAACATGCACAGACGACCAAATGTTTTACGCTGCGTAAAAAAGCAATTTATTTGCGCTTTGTTGCAAGTAAGCGCAGATCAAAAACTGCATTTAAGTGAAGGAACGTTTTGTATTTCTTTATTCTTGCAATGGCAGTCATATACGACAAATTATTGAACGAGAATCCTCAGCTTACTTTGGTACAGGTTAACACACAATCAAACAAATGGTAAATGACAAAATATCAAATGTTGTTGTATTATCCACAATAGGCTACAACTTCACGTGCAACTGAACATACTTTATAGGAAATAATTACTGAAAGCACAAATAATGGCCACCAATATATTTTTTTAATTGCGATTTTTAGGCAATTTTGTTGACTAATACAGTTACTCGTGTGTGTAAGTTTATAAAATGTTTTTCTAATATTAAACCAGGGTTTAAAATAAAGCCTGCCGTAATGTCCCCCGTTAAACACCCATGCTCCGGTTTTTTTAAATATGGGAGACCAATCACGTGAGATAAGCCATCGGTAAAATAAAGTCTTACAAATATGCAGTTAAGAAAAGTGGAGTATAAATTATGTCCTATCTCACTGTGTATTGCTAACAGTAGGTTATCCTACAGACCCACAATCTAAAGACGCAGTACATAATCCTAAAATGTACTCACCTGTTAGATTTTTCTTATCTCCAATTTAAGTGATGTGGGGTGTTCTGTCAGAAAGTTCAAGAGGCGCAGCGCGCAGTTATCGGTTGCGACTGAACAAGAGAGAATGGAGTGCGCGCTGGTTGAAGTGTGGAGATGCTGACAGTTCCATAGACAAGGCAGCGCGAGTCTGGCTGAGGGGCTTAATACGCAGCAGCGCCGGACAGTCTCCTCTTTAAATGTCTCCCAGCTGAGATGTGCACAACAGCTCGTTCTACATCATTGGCTAAGCACGTTGTAGGAGAAAATCAAATCTATCCGCCCTCAACACTTCCCTGAACCCACTCAAACCAAACATACAGTTTAGGAGTTGGGGGGAACTTGGCACAGACTTCATGGAAACTGCATAATTCCGTGTGTTCTGCATGTGATTAATAAAGTAAACAAGTGTCTTTTTTTTACACTGAATTTTATTAATTATATATTTCTAACAACCTGTAACTATTTTATTACGCGGTATTTAGCTGGCCAATTATTATTTGGCCAAAGCTATAACAGCCACCATGCCCATGGTACATTTGTGATTTAACTTGTTTAAAGGACGTGCGCCAAAATAATGATTAGGGCTTTAACATTTGCCGCGCGTCAGACAATGCGGTTATATATCTAGAACTCAACTTGATATACCAAAAGTTTATATACATTTGTAAAGTATAGCTGTATAATTGATAAGTTCATTTTAAGCGTTCTCAACCTATAGGTGTGGGAAATAAAATCTGGAGTGTCCAATCTCCCTCAGAATCCTATCCGAATTAAATTGGGCGATTGTTCATGTTTATAAATACATTGGAAGATTGGATTCTTTTTTTTTCTTTTCAATTAGTGCCGTTTTGAGCACAATGTCAGATATTTTTTTCTACAGACAATTATAAACCCTTAAATACAAACGAATTATGTTAAAAAGTTAAAAAGAATTATGTAAATACATATATATTTTCTTTTTTTAGGTTTTTATTTTAATAAAATACTTATAATATAATAAAAATTACACAACGAAGGCTTATAGGAGCCTAGCTTACGCAGTACAAGATTTATAAGATTAAGATAAGATATTATAATAAGATTTTTTTGCCATTCTTTTAAACCGTCTAACCTTATCCAAACTGAAATGTTTTATTCCTCCTGTGACACGCACGTTTCGCAAGAATGTGTTATTTTTATTTTACACCTACATCGAAACCCTATGTGCAAACCTAATTTGCATCAAATAAACAGGCTATTTAAATTACCTTCAGTCAAGATTTGCCTATTCATAAACTAGGCCTATGTATTATCGGGATTTTGTGGGTTCTTAGAGAAGTGAAAAATGTTGGTGACCTAACATGTTTGCACTTAAAACCGTATCCTCTCTGCTGTTGAATTATTTGTAGGCCCTCTCGCTTTTCCATCCATCTGCCACGCACATGGTTTCGGCCCACATTCTGTCTAGCCTAGTTGGCCTTTAATAATATTCACCACAACGTCAACATAATGCAAAGTCGTAAAAATAAACTTTCAAAGAAAATGCAAGCAACTGTGCCACTGCCAGACATTGCTCGTTTCTCTTTCCGATCTATTGGCAGTAACCAGGCTATCAACGGGCCTGAAAGATCCTGGCCAAACGCATGCCTTCATAATTATAACAAAATGACCAAGACGTCAAACTTTCCAGTAAATTGTTATTAAAAACAAACTCCCCAAAAAAATCTATGGGTTTTGTCCTGAGTTTTATAGTAAAAATCATGTAAATAGCGTGGTTTATTGCTATGAGCATGGGGACATATACTAATCAATTCTACAATAGCCTACAAAAAAAAACGTTTGCATTAAATCAAGAGATAGTTTAGTTTATAAGATAGGCTTAGGCTTATAATTTATTACATTCATTGATTCTCCAAAGGTCAGTGTTACACAATAATTAACAAACAAAAATGAACATGAGCTCTTCATTGTTATGTGTAACTTAGTACCCTGCTATTTAAAATATGTTTAGAAAAAGCCAACATAACAAACCCTCAATTTTTAATTTGATATAATATCCTGTAGATTGTTGAAGAAACCGGCGGATCCTTTGTATTTTTTCGTTTTACTAAAGTATTATAGAAAGGCCATGTCGACCCTGTTTGGGTGCGTGTTAGTATAGGCCAATGTGAGACTAATTGTGGGTTTCTGGCTCCACCTTGTGGAGATAATTGTAAACTGTGTTTAAACTGTGTCTAAATTGTGGCATTAAGATGATCAGACAAGACAATGGTAAGTTTGTTGTTCTATCATTTATATGTTTAAATGGGTATATGATTTTTTTTTTTTTATTAGATGTGTTTCCTCGTTATCAGCATTCATTTATTACTGTGATTCTGTTCAAGTTGGAAGCGTCTGTCCGCTTGGGTAACAGAAGGCCCCTCCATTGCCTGTGCCTGGAATAAGTTGTCCACCAAAATTGTAAATGATTAAAGATATTTAATTCTACTGTAAAAATGGGTACAATAAGTAGGAAATGTAAACCTATTCCAAATGTCTGAAGTTCACGTCAAAGCTATGGCGGCATGTCTACTGCTATAGCATCCCATTGACGGTTGGAACACATCTTTGTTTTACTATGATGTGAAAGATGATTGTAACTATCTTCAGCACAAAATGATTAAAATTAAAACAAACTTTATAAATGGATGGGCTACTTTATCAACTTGGCATGTATGATGTTACTACCACTTTTTAATGATACTTTAATGATATTTATGTATGTCCCTGTTACTTGATCATGTTAAAATGAACTTACAATATGTGACACAGCAAATGTTTGGAATGTGCTGGCAATTTATTTTATCTTACACTATATTATCTTCTTATCTACACTTCCCCAGATTGATGGTTGGTTTGTTTACTCAAAAAAGGGGGCGCGACCTAACGAAGCAACGTTGGTGACGGTTTAGTCAAAGAGGCGTGGCCTTGTTTGGAGTGAAGGGCTACCATTGGTTAGAAGACAAAAACTATACCCAGTGATTCTTCACAACGTTTCGAACACATTCCCTTTCTCCTCACATTCGAACAGTGTCTAGCCTATCACATTGCAGAATGTAGAGAGCGCTGCTGTTTGAATGATCTGCGGAAGCAACGACAGCTCAGCTGAGCAAGCACAATGCAGCTAGCAAGATGTTTAGCGTACAACTCATGGAAATTGATTGAAAATGTATCAGTCGGACATCGCTAAACTTCCAAATGTAATTACGGGTTGTTTTATTTAATACGGTGACTGTGTTAAGTTGGGAATATCCCGCTTTCCAACGTAGTAAATTTAGTCTAACGACTAACGTTAGCTTCGTATCTAACAACCTTAGGCCTAGTTTGCTAACTGCACTCCGTGCCAGCGATAAACTTGTTGCCACTGCTGGACTTGCCAGCGGGGCAGACTATCTTCGGACGACTTGATGGCTAACTGTTGGGGCATTCAAGTATTGATTGGTGGGATTGATGAATGAAGAGTGTTGTAACGTTTGACAAGTGTGAAGGAATTAATTGAATGATAAAGAACGTGACAGAAAGGTGGGACAATACGATATAAACCGTTAGGATTGGTTTTTAGGACCGAACCGTGGACGATTGGGAGAAAAGTAACGTTGGCTTACTTTAAACTTTTGTAAAAGCAAATGAGCAAACCGAACTCAGGGAAGTGAGAATGAAGTCAATGGAAAGAAATGTGATGAGACTGGCGGCCGTGCAACATCTGCGCACTGCGTATGGCATAAAGATAAAGAACTGGAACAAAAACAAAGCGATCAGCTGCAAGTTGACAGGCACTCAGTCGGTGAGTATAAATTAACGCCAAGTCAGCCCAAAAAGATCATTTTTAATGTAGGTATTTTCTAAAAAAAATCTAAGTATGAACTGAATAACGTTTGCGACATGTTTCAATAATCTTCGCTAACCACAAATCTTTGGCACAGCAGTAAGCAGATGGGGCTATTGTTTCTTTTGAATGTTGTATCTAATTTGCATAGAAACGACACCACCCCTGCCCCCTAAAACCAGTTGTTAGCGTGTCATTGTCAGTGCATGTCATTTGCCCAGCTTTGTTGACCAGGATTGTTTAAAACCACAAAAAGTAACTTTATTTTCCATTCAGCCTGTGGTCCTAATTCAATTTTAAGGCAGTAATGGCTTGAGACAGTACAAAATGTCCCCAGTGTTACTTAAGTGCATTGGAACTTTACTGGCAGAAGAATCACATGGTTGTTTTTCAAATGCGCACTCCAAGCTAAACATTATTTCCAAGACTTCCCCTCCAAATTGAACGTGGGGCGTTTTGCTGCTCCTTGCCTAAAGGAATGCTTAGGCCTCCACCTCTTTGCCCCTGGCTGTGGAATGCCTCACTGCCTCTAAAGTGGCCAAAGCTTTGTTCTGAATAAGCAGAATACAGGTTTAAACTTGATTAAGCCGTAGGGTATAGATGTACACCAGGTAGAGTTTGATTGATGGCCCATGTAAGAAGACAGTTACCCTCATCCTATGGAATAATGCTATGTGGTTTCTGAATTGTTGCTCTTCCTCTTTTTTCTTTTCTATGTAGGTGAAGGTTTTTGGTGTACCACTAGAGAACCTCCCGCAGTATACAGTGGAAAAAGAGAGTTTACCTGTGTAAGTACCACACATTCCTTCCTAGCAGCAGAGGAGGAGGAGGAGGAGGAGGAGGAGGAGGGGTCACTTCTAATACTAAGATCAATACATTGTTTACAAAATGGCTCCCACTTCCCTGCTGGCTGTCAAAATTCAATGCAAACCAATAAGCCTCTTGAACCTAATCAGGAAGAAAGTTGAGGTGCTGACCCTTTGTTGTTGTATTTGATAAATAATATCTGGTCATCAATGTATGTAGTCATCACTGAGACTTGGTTCCACTGATGTGCTTTTGAACCTGATCACGTGCAAAAAAAAAATTGATGAACAAGTCGTGTAATAATTGTCAAACTACTGTTTCTCTGAATACTTGACGTTGAACACATTCCTGTGCGCGCTCAGGTTTCTGGTGGATGCATGCGGTGTTCTGCTTGAGCATATTGACACAGAGGGACTGTTCAGAAAGTCCGGCTCCATTGTTCGCCTGAAAGCTCTGCGGGTGAGTGATGGCGGACGGTTTGACCTTGGGGGGCTGAGGGTTGAACCATGTTAACACAGAGCGTCTC
Organism: Galaxias olidus; assembly: GCA_026901105.3. Lineage (NCBI taxonomy): Eukaryota > Metazoa > Chordata > Actinopteri > Galaxiiformes > Galaxiidae > Galaxias > Galaxias olidus. The sequence continues at coordinate 38,453 of JAPMUY010010347.1, forward strand.
ATTGTTGTGTCTGCGTTCCCACACCTCCCCACCAGACCAAGGTGGACGCCGGAGAGGAGTGTCTGTTCTGCGCTCTGCCGTGCGACGTGGCCTGCCTCCTGAAGCAGTTCTTCAGGGAGCTCCCTGAGCCGGCGCTGCCCTTGGAGCTCCAGGAGGCTTTCCTCCGGGCCCAGCAGCTAAGCACCCTGGAGGACAGGACGGCGGCTACCCTGCTGGTGGCCTGCGTGCTGCCGGACAGGAACCTGGCTGTGCTGCGCTACTTCTGCAGCTTCCTGCTCAGTGTCTCACAGAGGTAACGCATAGTGGATTATTATTTATTATCTGGGGTAGGATATATAACGCGGGAGTCAGAACCCCAAATCAATGAGAATATGTTGGTATTGGTTATTTGGTGGACGATTATTTTTGATGTTGACAACTTGGGCGTGTTTGAGTTTGAGAAAAACTGCTATTGAAAATAAAAACAGGAATCTATACGAAGCACTTTTAATGCTGTCTCATCCTGCCCGAGTGCTGTTGAGGATTCTCTCTCTGTTCCCTACCGTTTCAGGAGTGCGGCAAACAAGATGGACAGCAGCAACCTGTCTGTGATCCTGGCCCCTAACCTGCTCCATAGTGGGGACGGCACGGAGAAGATGAACTCCGGGACGGAGAGACGGCTGAAGCTCCAGGCCGCCGTGGTCCTCTGCCTTATAGAGCACGCCCAGGATGTCGGTACGTTTAGGCTCCGCCCAGGATGTCGGTACGTTTAGGCTCCGCCCAGGATGTTGGTACGTTTAGGCTCCGCCCAGGATGTCGGTACGTTTAGGCTCTGCCCAGGATGTTGGTACTTTTAGGCTCCGCCCAGGATGTTGGTACGTTTAGGCTCCGCCCAGGATGTCGGTACGTCTACGCACCGCCGCGTCAGAACCGCTCGCCTCTCGCCAGTGAAGAAAAACGCTAGGTTCAAATGTGTATCGGTTCTGACAGGGTTTCCTGTTTCCAAAGGAACGTTTGTTGTGCCATTGCCATGGTTGACCACAGCTTCCACTTTGCCTCGTCCAAGCCTTTTTTTAATTAGTTCATTTGGGCCAGGCAGTGTAGACCAAGTTCAAGTACAAATGCCTGTCTGTGCTGTTAAGCTCTGCTTAGCCCTGCTTAAGGTGTGATTGTCTAGCTCTGCTTAGCTATGGTTAATGCATCTTTTGTATACCTCTGTGTGCGTTGTCTAGCGCTGCTTAATGGTTAATGCTTAATGCCGTGGTTAATGTATGCATGTCTTTCTTAGGAGTGGTCCCTCCGTTCCTGCTGGAGAGGCTTCCAGCCATGATGGGTGGTGAGGCTGGAGTGCTGTCCCCCTCTCTGGAGGGTCTGGAGGAGCTGGATCACAACTCGGGGATGAAGAGGCGATGCAGGCGCAGCCTAGGAGGTGAGGAAGACTACACCCCTTCAGCAGCAAAGATGTGTACTGTCAGATGCGGATCTGGTCCAAAACTCTAGTTTTAGATTAATTAAACAAATTGACTGTGTCTTTGATTAATCATGCTTTTCTCAAGAGTATGTTTTATCAACCATGCTACAATGTTAGATAGATGCCATCCTGAAGTTTTCTTCAGGTAAGGGTAGCATAATCCTTATGATCTGTTGTAGTAAATGCCAGAGGTGGCGGAGTTCATTGAGTGTCGTCATATCTCTGGACTGGTTTTTGTGTCACCGTTTCAGATATGGTCAATGGAGCACTTCATAAGTTAAAAACTAACAGAACCCCAGTCAGTACTCCAGAGCAGCTTGGTGGGTATCCAGGTCAGCTCTCGCCCCCGCCCCCCCCCCCGCCCTGCCGTCGCCGGACAATGGGCTTCAAAATAAAAGCCCCGTAGCGCTGAATGATAGTCGTCTCATCTCGCTTGCATCCATTTTTGAAGCTTCTTGTCCGTTTTTCAATTTGATATTTGTCTTCAGATATTCTTTTCTCTTTTTTGTGTGGCTTTTGTAGCACATGCCATGCCAATGAAATGAATGGGAAATGATGCCTGCTCAAATTAGCCTGTCAAATCTTTGCCTGAATGCTTGTCATCTTTGCTTAAATCAACCGCTCATTATTGCAATGTGACTCAAAAGAATGACTTTCTGAAATATGTGGTCTGAGGGCTTTAGCTAATCCTGGATCTGCCTTGATTCTTAATCCTCCTCTCGTGATTTCTCTCTCTCTCTCTCTCTCTCTCAGTCTTTTCGTCTTCCTCCACCACCCCTGTGATTGCCACGCCAAGCTCCAAGAGGAAACTTCCTTTGGAGTCTGGCCACAGCTACGGCTTCTCAAACAAGAAGCGTAGATCTATGAAAAAGAGCCTCGGCATTGAGTTACTGCCCAACACTCTGTTTGGAGCCAACTCCACCCCCGGATCAGGTATACACTACTGAAATCGTGTGGGTGTGGGTGTGGACCCAGTCTTTCAAACCTACAATATATAATCACTTTATGATTAGCTTTCAAATCGGACACTTTTCTCAGATTGCACCGTTGGTCTTATTTTAATGACAGAGAACCAGACCATGACACCTTTCCCTTAGGTGATTCAGCCTCTGTAATTAGAAGTGAAGGGTTCCGGGACCTGTTTAATGATGCTGCTACTGGCCGTTGTTTTAGTTATCCTTTTCTTCTGTGTTTTTTTTTATTTAGCGTACAGCGCCTCCGGCGTGTTGGAAAGCTCCCACGCCACCGTTTCCCCGGCAACGAGGTCCGCTAAGCAGCCGGCCACATCGGCCCGGAGAAAGAGCAGAAGACTGAGCAACAGACATCCTGTCAACAGGTACGCCTACATAACCCCTACCTCTATGACCTTTAACCTTTAGCTAGCTGAGCAACAGACACCCTGTCAGCATCCCATCTAACATGACCTTTAACCTTTAGCTAGCTGAGCAACAGACACCCTGTCAACAGGTACGCCGACCTAATCTCTACCTCTATGACCTTTAACCTTTAGCTAGCTGAGCAGCAGACACCCTGTCAGCAGGTACGCCTACATAACCCCTACCTCTATGACCTTTAACCTTTAGCTAGCTGAGCAACAGACACCCTGTCAGCAGGTACGCCTTCCTAACCCCTACCTCTATGACCTTTAACCTTTAGCTAGCTGAGCAGCAGACACCCTGTCAGCAGGTATGCCTGACTCCCACCTCAGTGACCTTATGTCAACTTTAAACTTTAGCTAGCTGAGAAACAAACAACCTGTTAGCGGGTACCTTGTTCGAGATACATTCATAGATTTTGTATCCACAACCTACCCAAGTCTTAGCAATTTGGGCTTTTTGAGAAAAAAAAACCCTGCTCCTGTAGTTCTGTCAGCATTGTGTTTGTATTTTTGTCTTTCAGAGTGGAATCAGGAAAAGCCGGTTGCTTCTCACCAAAAGTCACCAAGAAAGAGGCTGTTCGCAAGTCCCTGCGCCTTCGTTTCAGTCTGGGAAAGAGCAGCAGAGAAGCTGTAAGTGAAGCGTTCTAGAACGAATCGTTCGGCCTCGCCTCAGGTCGCGTGCTATCCACTGTCAAGAGCCTGAAAGATCAAATGTCACTCCTAAGAGTTCCACCCACAATAACAAATCACTTTAATCATGTGAATCCAAAATGAATCTTTAATGTTTTGTACGTATGCATGGTGCCTTGTTGCACGAAAGCACTTCAGGGTGTTGATCTGTCTTTATCTTTTAACACTCTTAATCAATGGATGAATCTATTTTAGGTTTTATTAACGTTTCAGATTATTTTATAATTTCTGCACTTTTGTAAATTATGGGTTGCCTCTATAGAGTTTGACGTCCCTCAATGGAATCATGGCATATGTCACCAGATTGCTTTTAGTGAGTAAAAGCCTGGGCAGTGCAAATGCTTTGCAAATGAAAATTGCACATACACATATATAGCTTCATTCCAATATTAATATAAATGACTTCAATCTCTGAACACTACTTTTGTCAAATGTTACATTCTGCATGTATGTGGAAATCATGTTTAATTTGGGAAAGTCTTTAAGCTAGGATGAGTGTGGGTATTTTAAAGGTAAGGGTTACCTTAAACTGTTATATTAGCTTTAACAATAAGAACGTTGACACTAGCAATTCTATAGTTGCTAAAATATATTTTAAACTGTAATATTTGCAAACATTTTCAGCTATATATATATATGTATATATATATATATATATATAGACCTTAACAATAATGTTTCGGGTGCTTTAAAATTTGCTGCTAAGGGGGTCTTACTGCATTATACTGACATGTATATTTGCTCCCAATAAAAAAAGAAAATAATATCAACAAAAAATTGGTGATCCTTATTTCTTCAGAGTGAGTTTTACCGTGCTCTGAATAATCCCCCAAACTTAACCTCTCATTAAATTAACAGCAAATCCAACAGTCCTTTTAACATTTTTAGTATAATAACCTTATTTACAACTACCTTTTGACCTTAAAAAGCACATCTCATATCACAAATACTACTACTACTACTACTACTACTACTACTAATATTAATAAAACCCAGAGTTCTAACAAGTAGCTCCCATCTGTCACTTGTCATTCCATGTTGCCTTGGACACGCCAGGGGACCGAGGCAATTGGCTGGAGGCTGGCCACTCAGGACAGTATCAGCAGCCTCAGACCAATCAGAGACAAGTGTTGCAGTCCTGCTCTGCTGAGGAACCAGGGCACCTCAAAGAGTGAGTGTCACTCCCCATGTCATGATCAATAGGGCCGTTTGTCTTACTACTACATTACATAGTGCTGCTTTATTTAACTGTTTCACATTGTTTAAAATAACAATTTCTCTTCATTTTCATTTTAGCTGGTAAAGTGGCAAACACTTTTTTAACGCTCATACAATTTTTTATTGTATTGAAAATAATAAAACTTGAGTTAAAGAATTAAAATGTATTTAAATTTTATTTTTTATACCCTTCTGTGTATTGCAGAGTCAAAGTACATCAGCCAGTCGGAGGACAACCTGCTGAGCCCTCAGCGTGACCCGGTCTCTCACAGGACCTCCTGGAGCGGAGACGCTCCCGGCGAGGGCGGCTCCTTCACCGACACGCCCATAAACATGGCGCTGACGGGCAGCTACTTCTCCGAGCCCGCCATCGTCCACGCCAAAACCTCCACGACCGCCAGCCGGCCCACCACCACCAAACTGTGCTGTGCCTCCAGCACGGAGAGCCTGCTGGAGCGAGACGAAGGATCCTTCACCAACATCCGCGCCCAAACCGGACCCACCCTGCTCCAAATCAAAACGGCCGTTGCCACGTCTAGCAGAGAGCCTCGCGACAGCGCCCCCGCTGGTCAGGAGGACCAACCAGGCAAGGTCGTGAACCTGTTCCTCACGCCACCACCAGAGAGTCTGTCGGAGGTCACACAGGGGCTCGGTCTAACCCTGCCTGCTGCCTCTGCAGCCTCACACCCCCCCAGCGCCGCTACCCCTCAGAGGTGCCAGACCAGGGAGCACAATGTCACCTTCAGTCAGCTAGAGATCGTCCCCCTGACTCCTCTGCATATAAACAGCACCCTGTTTGACACCGGAGGCTTCAGGAGTCCAGCAGAGGGCGCTGGAGAGCCAGGCACCCTGAATAGTCCAGACACCACAGAGAGGCTGAGCCACAGTCGTCTGATCGATGCCCTGGACATCCAGAGTCCGGCTCACTTCCACCTGGGGTTGTCCTCAGGAGTCCAGTCCACCCCCTACAGGGCCTCCGACCTCGGGCACGACACGGGCCTCCAGACCCCCCTGCCTGGAGCTGCTTCGTCGCCTGGGACGGTGCGTCTGAACCTGGAGGGGGAAGAGGAGAAAGGTGTTCCTCCAGGGCACGGCTCCACCGCCAGCCTAGAGAAGGAGCAGGGGAAGGAGGACCAGCTCTCCCCCGGCACCTTGGAGACGCACAGGCTCAGAGTGGCCGAGCACGTCCAGCGCTTCAACAAGCTCACCCTGTACTCGCCCACAGGGAAGCTACCTCGCTCGCCCCTGAAGTTCCAGCGCACCCCGGTGCGGCAGTCCGTCCGGAGGATCAACTCCCTGCTGGGGGATCGCAGGGCGCCGCGCGCCCTGGACACCTCCATCCAGAGTCGCCCCGTGGGGAAGACGGTTAGCCTGGAAAGTGGGCTCTCCACTGGGGTTCAGCTCAAACCATACCAGAGTGAAGAACCAGCAGCACCCCCACCTGCTAAGAAACCACCCCCCGTGCCCCCTAAGAAGACCAGCACCCTTCTGGCCAAGCAGAAGGCTCTGGGAGATGTGACCAACAAGCTGCAGGCCAAGCCCAGAGATGAGAGCTCGGGTCCAGGCACCAAAGCAGGCGAGGCCGGGGATCCAAGGCCTTCTGCGGTGCAGCAGGTTGCAGAAAGAGACTTGACACGGTACAGAGGTTCCCCTAGAAACCCTCTCAACGGAGGAAGACTGCTTTCTGCAACCAAGCCAATAGATCTCTAATGAACAAAACATTTTTTCTTTTTTTGCGATAAGACGGTTTAAGGAACAGATGAAAATTGCAATAACACAGGGAAGGAATTAGTCAGTGTCGTGTTTAATAAACCAATATGCAGCCTCTGGACTTTCATTGGAAGGAAAGGATGATGATAACCCGGCTACCTGCCTCCTTTCTCTGCAGCCCCCTCTGGTGGCCAAAGACCGTACTGCTTCACACTGTTCACCATTTTATTGTACCTTCGCATTCTATTAGGGGGTTTAATTTATTTTAATTCCTAGGTGCTGTCTTAACGAAGCTTTTTAAGGCTGGGATATAGGCGCCGAATTATGGAAGCAGATGCTTTAAGTGTTTTAAACTGGTCTTAAATTAGGAAAAGCCTAAATATCAACACATCAACTTTGAAGAGTCAATGTGGTTCTAGAGTGTTGGTGGGGTGCTGTAGCTTAGTGAGCAAGCCAAATAATGTATGGTTGGGTGGGTGTATGGCCGTATGCGGTTTTTAGATTCGAAAAAAAAAAGTTGTACTTTTATTTATCTATTTTGTTCTAATTTGGAAAAATTGTATGCAGGAAAAAAAGTTTATAGGAATGTTTTCTTTTAGGTTTAAGTTACGAATGCGTTGAAAAGATCCATGTAAAATGTTTTGATTTGATGAAAGTGGTTGTCTTAGCAAGACTGAGTTGCATATGTGTATGTTTCTGTCCTGCAATTTCAAATCAGTGGATTCATGTCTTGCCAATTATTTCATGCAAATAAAGTTGTGCATTTACTGATTCGATTTGTTTTCTCTCTTATTTCTGTACATCCGTCATAATACATTTCAAACAATCACAGATAATTACAACAGCAGTTACAAGGGATTTATTTTATTACAGCAAAATATTTATATACAGTAAACAAGAGTAAAGTGGACGGCAGAATGATTTGGAGTTGGTGTGTTTAGAAGCACTTCCTGTGCACGATGGAGGGGCCCGCCTCGTCGTACTCCTGCTTACTGATCCACATCTGCTGGAAGGTGGACAGGGAGGCCAGGATGGAGCCGCCGATCCACACCGAGTACTTCCTCTCAGGGGGAGCGATGATCTGGAGAGAGGGAGGGGATAGTTGTGTCACGTTAGACCATTGTTCTGTCTGTCTGTCTGTGTTTCTTATAGTCTGACTAAGTTTGTTTCTTATAGCCTGTCTATCTATCTGTCTGTCTGTTTGTTTCTTATAGCCTGTCTGTCTGTGTTTGTTTCTTATAGCCTGTCTGTCTGTCTGTCTGTCTGTCTGTCTGTGTTCCTTGTCACCTGTCTGTCTGTGTTTGTTTCTAACAGCCAGCCTGTCTGTGTGTGTGTGTGTGTGTGTGTGTGTCTGTGTTCCTGTGTGTGTGTGTGTCTGTGTGTGTGTCACCTGTCTGTCTGTGTTGTGTTTCTAACAGCCAGCTGTGTGTGTGTGTGTGTGTGTGTGTGTGTGTGTGTGTGTCTGTGTGTGTGTGTCTCACCTTGATCTTCATGGTGGATGGGGCCAGGGCGGTGATCTCCTTCTGCATGCGGTCAGCGATACCGGGGTACATGGTGGTACCACCGGACAGCACGTTGTTGGCGTACAGGTCCTTACGGATGTCGATGTCACACTTCATGATGCTGTTGTAGGCGGTCTCATGGATACCGGCCGACTCCATTCCTAGTGACATTCAACACAGAAAATTGAACCAGCTCAGCTTAGACAACGGGAGATTATATATGAAGTTTGTACTTGTATAGCAGCAGCCTGAAGATGCTCGAGTCAGATTGTTAAACTGAGGAAGACTATGGAAGCCTTACCGATGAAGGAAGGCTGGAAGAGGGTCTCAGGGCAGCGGAAACGCTCGTTGCCGATGGTGATGACCTGACCGTCGGGAAGCTCGTAGCTCTTCTCCAGAGAGGAGGAGGAGGCAGCAGTGGCCATCTCATTCTCAAAGTCCAGAGCCACATAGCAAAGCTTCTCCTTGATGTCTCGCACGATCTCACGCTCAGCTGGAAGGAGGGACAAGGTGATGAAGAGAAACATTCAGATAATAATAATGGCCCAAAGAAAAATCGTTTGATATGTTAGCGTTGTAATACATTTTAAAAAAAACGTTCCGTTTGTGTGAGATAAAGGGTACATAGCTAATTGTTTATTAATCTTCGCTGTTATCAAGAAATACACGTAATAATGATATTCAAACCAATAGCTATGTCTGGTGAGCAAGCGCCTTACCGGTAGTGACAAAGGAGTAGCCACGCTCTGTCAAGATCTTCATCAGGTAGTCTGTGAGGTCGCGACCGGCCAGATCCAGACGCATGATGGCGTGGGGCAGAGCGTAACCCTCATAGATGGGCACGTTGTGGGTCACACCATCACCGGAGTCCAGCACGATTCCTAAAGATGGAGACAGTCTGTCAGTCTCCCCAAACTACATTAGAGTTCACAACATAGGGGCCCCCAACCAACATTTTGCATGGGGCCCCCAAAAAGCTAGAAACAGCCCTGGCGACAGACATATACTTTAGATCATGGATGGTGGGTGATGTGGTGGCAAGAAGTTTTCCAATAGGTTTGACTGTTTTAGAGTTGCAACTGCATGGGTTTCAAATATATTGTTATTATTTTATTTATGTATGCAGGGGCAACCGACTAGGTTTCCTTCATAGCAGTGTAAGCTACCTTGAAAGGCAAGAAATTCCATTTTATATACAGTATTTATTCTGTATATAAATTAAAGCAACACAACAAAATGCTATTGCATTTCTCTCTCTCATTCCTGTCCTTCTCTTTCAGCGGTCAATGTCTTTATAAAATGCCCCGTCAGTGGACAGACACAAGCCACGAAAAGTCTCACCCCCCCGTCCCCACTTGGCAGCATGTGGAGTGAGGATTAGCTGACTGCCAGTCTACCCTGAAGCTTCTGCCACCTCATAAAGTAACAGTGCTGCTGACATCGTGTGGGACCGCCACCGCCTTGTACAGCTGCCAAACAGGGATCAACCCTGCGTGCCTCACACAATGAGGGAGACATCAATCGTTCAGCCGTCAGACTGAGTGACGTCGTGACTGCAGCATAGCAACTACAGCTGGGCTTCGCAACCTGTATGAAATATGACTGTCGCCTATTTCGGACGTCGTTAGTCTGTTATTTAAATAAAGAGAAAATATTCATGATTCAACACTACTATCTGCTTGGTATAATAACTGGCCCACAGATAACAGATATCACTACTACACCGTGTCTGTGTATCAGACTGGTATTTCCACACGTGCGTTTAGGTGTTTTGTGAACAAGAGGTGTGTGAGATTGTGTGAATGAGATAGACAAAGCATGTGTATTCATTCACGTGTGTAAACGTATGCTGATCATGATTTGAATGAATGAGATAGACAAAGCATGTGTATTCATTCATGTGTGTAAACGTATGCTGATCATGATTTGAGTGAATGTCTACACATATTTATTTTAAAATGTACTCTGTGTTTTGTTAATGTACAGAGGGATTACTGTGCCATGTCCATAGAGGTAGTTGTGTTGTGTTGCGTTGTGTTGTGGTATGTTGTGTTGTGTTGTGTTGTGTTGTGTTGTTATGGTATGTTGTGTTGTGTTGTGGTATGTTGTGTTGTGTTGTGTTGTGTTGTGTTGTGTTGTGTTTTGTTGTGTTGTGTTGCATTGCGTTGCGTTGCGTTGCGTTGTGTTGTGTTGTGTTGCGTTGTGTTGTGCTGTTGTGCTGTGTTGTGTTGTGTTGTGTTGTGTTGTGCTGTGTTGTGTGTTGTGTTGCATTGCGTTGTGTTTCGGGGCTGAGATACTGACCGGTGGTACGACCAGAGGCGTACAGGGACAGCACAGCCTGAATGGCCACGTACATGGCTGGGACGTTGAAGGTCTCAAACATGATCTGCATCGAAACACCAAGACAGAAGAAACGCTTGAAATACGTGCTCTTCTAACAGACGTTTCCTCAAATTAACCAGGACTGCATTATCATATGATAAACAGTTAGTGCTTTTTAAAATAGGTGTCAAACTTATTACAGATTGTTTTCAATTATGTGAGCAAACGCTTTTGAATAGATTGATTTCACTGAAAACTGAGAGGTAGTATATGTTGGGCGGAAACGACAGCCTACCTGGGTCATCTTCTCCCTGTTAGCTTTGGGGTTGAGGGGGGCCTCTGTGAGCAGAGTGGGGTGCTCCTCAGGTGCCACACGCAGCTCGTTGTAAAAGGTGTGGTGCCAGATCTGACCACAAGGGGGCGAGCCACAAAAACAACGAGGCAAGGATCACGTCACAAGTTCACCACAGGTTTGTAAACACTGAAGCACGGTCATGGGTTGAGCCACCTCCCTCTAAACTAAATAGGTGTGCCTCAAGCAGACTTGCTTGAGTAACAAAAAGAGAATCGTTCAGAATGTATTAATTGCTTTTGGGAACAGAAGATGTACTCCCACTAGCTTGCAGTCACTGTACAGAGTTTTAATAAGATAATAAGATAGGAGGAGTGTCTGAGACAATCAAATGTGGAGCAGAGTATTGGTTAGACCCAAGCGTCTCCTATAAGGATCATGGTGAATAGTCTGTCTCCTATAAGTGTCATGGTGAATAGTCTGTCTCCTATAAGGATCATGGTGAATAGTCTGTCTCCTATAAGTGTCATGGTGAATAGTCTGTCTCATATAAGGATCATGGTGAATAGTCTGTCTCCTTTAAGGATCATGGTGAATAGTCTGTCTCCTATAAGGATCATGGTGAATAGTCTGTCTCCTATAAGTGTCATGGTGAATAGTCTGTCTCATATAAGGGTCATGGTGAATAGTCTGTCTCCTATAAGTGTCATGGTGGCTAGTCTGTCTTCTGTAAGTGTCATGGTGGTTAGTCTGTCTTCTGTAAGTGTCATGGTGGTTAGTGTGTCTTCTGTAAGTGTCATGGTGGTTAGTCTGTCTTCTGTAAGTGTCATGGTGGTTAGTGTGTCTTCTGTAAGTGTCATGGTTGTTAGTCTGTCTTCTGTAAGTGTCAGGGTGGTTAGTGTGTCTTCTGTAAGTGTCATGGTTGTTAGTCTGTCTTCTGTAAGTGTCAGGGTGGTTAGTCTGTCTTCTGTAAGTGTCATGGAGGTTAGTCTGTCTTCTATAAGGATCATGGTGGCTAGTCTGTCTTCTGTAAGTGTCATGGTGGTTAGTGTGTCTTATTTTAAGTGTCATGGTGGTTAGTCTGTCTTCTATATGTGTCATGGAGGTTAGTCTGCCTTCTGTAAGTGTCATGGTGGCTAGTCTTTCTTCTATAAGTGTCATGGTGGTTAGTGTGTCTTCTGTAAGTGTCATGGTTGTTAGTCTGTCTTCTGTAAGTGTCATGGTGGCCAGTCTTTCTTCTATAAGTGTCATGGAGGTTAGTGTGTCTTCTATAAGTGTCATGGTGGTTAGTGTGTCTTATTTAAGTGTCATGGAGGTTAGCCTGTCTTCTATAAGTGTAATGGAGGTTAGTCTGTCTTCTATAAGGATCATGGTGGCTAGTCTGTCTTCTCTAAGTGTCATGGTGGTTAGTGTGTCTTATTTTAAGTGTCATGGAGGTTAGTCTGTCTTCTGTAAGTGTCATGGAGGTTAGTCTGTCTTCTGTAAGTGTCATGGAGGTTAGTCTGTCTTCTGTAAGTGTCATGGAGGTTAGTCTGTCTTCTATAAGTGTCATGGTGGTTAGTCTGTCTTCTATAAGTGTCATGGAGGTTAGTCTGTCTTCTATAAGGATCATGGTGGCTAGTCTGTCTTCTGTAAGTGTCATGGTGGTTAGTCTGTCTTCTATAAGTGTCATGGAGGTTAGTCTGTCTTCTATAAGGATCATGGTGGCTAGTCTGTCTTATGTAAGTGTCATGGAGGTTAGTGTGTCGTTTTTAAGTGTCATGGAAACCAGTAAACTCTCATGCCTTCTCCATGTCGTCCCAGTTGGTGATGATGCCGTGCTCGATGGGGTACTTCAGAGTCAGGATGCCCCTCTTACTCTGAGCCTCGTCTCCTACGTAGGAGTCCTTCTGACCCATACCCACCATCACCCCCTGGAGGACAGAGAGAGAAACGATAAATACTGTGATAACTCTACACTCATCATTACCCACCATCACCCCCTGGGGACAGAGAGCGAGAGAGAGAGAGAGAGAGAGGGAGAGAGGGAGAGAGAGAGAGAGAGAGAGAGATATGGAGGTCAGACACTGGAGGACACATTCTAGGCCGTGCATACCACGGACTACCATAGAAGAAGGAATAATATGTTTAAAAATGTAAGCCTCTAAGCACAGAAGACTTGATTTGTATTCACTCTGGTCTAAGTCAAACTAATCCATTTTGTCAACTCAGGGAACTCATGTTTGTTTATTGGAATCCATATCATATGTTAGGATATTTGATATTTGTGTTATGAGTGTAAAGTAAGGAATAAAACCTCTTTATAAAGATTCATAAAAAAAAAAATTTATTGTACCTGATGGCGAGGCCTTCTAACGATGGAGGGGAATACAGTTCATACTTATAGGCGTTTTTAATTGTTTAAATTATGTATTTTTATTTCCTACACTTGTGAATGTGTACCTGATGGCGAGGCCTTCCAACGATGGAGGGGAAGACAGCGCGGGGAGCGTCGTCCCCGGCAAAGCCAGCCTTGACCAGGCCAGAGCCGTTGTCACACACCAAGGCGGTGGTTTCCTCGTCGTCACACATGGCTGGAGTTTAGAGGGGTGGTCTGGAGGACAGAGGGGAGACAGACAGACAAGACAGACAAGCAGGAGGAGAGGGGGACAGATAGGGAGAAAAGGAGCGGAGAGAGAGAGAGAGAGAGAGAGAGAGAGAGAGAGAGAGAGAGAGAGACAGAGAGACGGGGAAGCGGACGGGCAGGGAAAAAGATGAAAGGAAGATTTTAATTAAGTGTATGAAAGTATTGAGGCCTTTTCCTAATCAACCCATCACAAACAAATATGTATTACTCGATTGGCTAGTTTAAAAAAAAAAAAGAACTGAAATCAGAATTTAAACATGTAGCCATATTTACTCTCTAATCTTTCAGTTTGTGAACAAAGTCATTTCCAGGCCTATCTTAGTGCACGTGAAGCACGTTGCTGCCAGCGTGGTCAGAACCATTCTAAAAGTGTTCTCACACAGACACTTAACAGAAGCAGTTTGAGTGTCCGTTATCTTTCAAAGGCTAATAGTCCTTAGTGGGTTTTATTTTGGTCTCGTGTTCTCTTAAGCTACTGATAGAGTATCTCCAACAACGTTCTAGTCCCTGGGGATTCCTGGGGGCTGCTGAGGGATAGCACCAAACAGGGGCATATCGCAAACCACAGACCACACACCAGCCAGCCAGGCAGACTGACTGAACACCCAACTATTTAAAGCACCGTAACCCCCACGGTGTCTTAACAGGAAGACCCCAGTGAAGAGTCTCTATATCTGGGTCTATTTGCGGCTGAGAGGGGACACTCTGGTGCCTGTTCACAACCCAGCTGTGTGAACACACACACACATAGTCACTGTATGTCGGACACACACACACACACACACACACACACACACACATAGTGCCTGTCTGTCGGACACACACACTCACGGACTGCCTGTGTCCAGCATCCTGTCGGTTTCATTCAAAGTAATACTGACCTGTTTGTTCAATCTACTTAAACTCCTCTAATTTGATAATATTAACGTTTAAGAAATAACAATATGAAAGATATCGACTTAATTGATCATTGACGTATTTGGTCAGTCGCTTTCTCTTAATGAAGACCTTAAAGGATGTTGCACCGTTCATCTCTCTGCCAAGCTGAACATTTTATAAGGGTTCATTACACTTCACCTTCACAACAAGAATAGCAATAATAATAAATACAAGACACTCATGGTAACCTAAATCAATCAACAATCAACAATTAAGAATGCCAATGATCAACCCGTTCAATAACTCTATGCCATCACACTTCAACCCAAGGGAGCAGGTCACTCTGGGATTCCTATAGAGGTCAGTTTGTAAAAAGAACCAAAAGGTTGTGTAAAAAACTCATGGCTCACTGAAGTAGTTCCTGTATAGATACACACACTGATGATTTCTATGGAAGTCAGTTTGTAAAAAGAACCAAAAGCACTGATGATTTCTATGGAAGTCAATTTGTAAAAAGAACCAAAAGCACTGATGATTTCTATAGAAGTCAGTTTGTAAAAAGAACCAACAGCACTGATGTTTTCTATCGAAATCCGTTTGGAAAAAGGTAGCACTCGCCAAGTTTGTCAGGTGTTTGTTTGTATCAGTGTTTAAAACAACAAAAACAACCAGATGGTTGCATTAAAAAACTCACTAAAGTCATTCCTGTATGCACACACACTGATGGTTTATAGAAAAAGGGAGCACTCACCAAGTTTGTCAGGTGTTTGTTTGTATCGGTGTTTAAAACAACAAAAACAACCAGATGGTTGCATTAAAAAACTCACTAAAGTCATTCCTGTATGCACACACACTGATGGTTTCTATAGAAAAAGGGAGCACTCACCGAGTTTGTATGTACAGCAGACTGAAGCTTCCAGTGGGACAAAGCCTGAAGAGGTGAGGAGCTCCTTAAATAAGCCCCAGGTCTGAGTGGCCCTGGGGGAGGGGGGCTTGGGGGGTCTTGGGTGGGGCTTAGGGTTCACACCAAATATGAGCTGGTCCCATAGCACAAGAGGCAGGGGGACCAGCGGGCTGATGAAGGAGGAGGGCAGGGGCTGATGATGAGATGATGATGCTTCTCTGTACCTATGATTCATGACTCCATTGACCTTTAGATGAAAGATGGTGGACAGAAAAATTCTGTTGATTACGATACACAATAATGTCTGGCCAGTTTAGAGTCTTTTCAATATACTATGATTGACTGATTCTCCTTATTATTCTCTTGTCCTGTAAATAATATTTTGATCACTCCTTTTCGTAGCCTTTAGCATAGATTTAGATTTATAAGATTTATTGTGATATGGGATTATTTTTCCTAACATATAATTTGTGATGTTTCTCTGTTTGAAATAAAAATTCAAAGTGGCCGATGTAAAAGTGAGCCAATGGAAAACACACAGTCTCAATAAGGGAAATGCCACTCTCATCCATATATGATGATATATTGTGAGGGGAACACACAGTCTCAATAAGGGAAATGCCACTCTCATCCATAAGGTGTGTTTGACATGAAACAATCCGAGTCTTCACAGACACTGAACACAGGAACGTGGTCTCGCTGTATGAGCCGATCGAAGGACTAGTCAAAGGTACTCTGAGCCTATGTACGTGTGTGTGTGTGTGTGTGTGTGTGTGTGTGTGTGTGTGTGTAAGTGAGGGGTCCAGATATGTGTGTTATGAGATCATACTCCCTGGACAACCATGCACCCGTCCTAAACCTGCAGAATGCTGGCCAAAGCTCCAGGGAAGGAGATACTTCGTCATGGATCCCTCTGTCTGCTTAAGGGGACCAGCCAGCGGGCAGATCAGAATGTGACCGTGGGCCAGGTGGTTGGTATGCAGACTGAGCTGTCCTGAGCCCCCCAAACAGCTGAGGGAGGGGGACGCCATCCACCCCGTATCTCTGTTAAGAAACCCTGGCATCTGACTGGCTGGCTGGGACGCAAGGCTTTGAATCTGATTGGCCCCGCTGTCTCCTTGTATGGCCATGGTGAGGACCAGGTGGGGTAAGAGTTCGGCCAATCGGGGGGCTCTGCTGGGAGAAAAGAAATGGAAACTCCTTATTTGTGCTAGCCCATGTCAAGTACCTCGCATTTTCCCTCCATGCACCTTAAGAGGAAATGTTTTGAATCTGCCTCAACTCACTGTACTGTTTATCTGCTTGTTTATGTATATACAATATCGATATCAAATGTTCTATATTAAATATAGAATAGAATAGAATAGAATGCCTTTATTGTCATTATACACAGGTACAATGAGATTAAGCAACCACCAAACAGTGCAGTACAGATTAAAACAGGAATGAGATAAGATAAAATAAAATAAATAAAAGTATAAAATAAGATAAGATAAGATGGGTACGTAGTCCCGATAAAAATATATCCACATGTCTATGTACATTGCAGTAAGAAAATATCTAAATCTATGTATGAAATTCACAGCTGAAAAATACGTCTATACAGGTATTGCACGGAATTAACAGGTATTGCACGGAATTAAATAAATATACCTATATGACTATTGCACAGGGGTTACAAATTTGAGTTCAGCAGGGTTATTGCCTGGGGGCAGAAGCTGTTTTTAAATCTGTTTGTTCTGGTCTTGAGGCACCTGTAGCGCCTCCCGGAGGGCAGCAGGGCAAACAGACCAGAGCTAGGGTGAGAGCTGTCCTTTTGGATATTTTTGGCTCTGCAGAGGCAGCGAGAGGTGTAGATGTCCGTTAGGGAAGGGAGAGAGCAGCCGATGGTCTTTTGTGCTGTCTTTATGACTCTCTGTATCCTCCCCTTGTCTGCTACAGAGCAGCTGCCATACCACACTGTGATGCAGTATGTCAGCAGGCTCTCGATTGATGAACGGTAGAAGGTCAGCAGTAAGGTGGAATTCAGCTTGTGCTTCCTGAGGATTCTCAGGAAGTGTAGCCGCTGCTGAGCCTTCTTGATGATGGCGGTGACGTTCTCTGTCCAGGAGATGGTGGCCGAGATAGTCACGCCCAGAAACTTGATGGTGCGAACACGCTCCACACTCTCGCCGTTGATGGGGGGCTGGGTCCGTGCGGTGCCTCCTGAAGTCAATGATGATCTCCTTGGTTTTCTTGGTGTTTAGAACAAGATTGTTCTCAGAGCACCAAGCAACCAGCTTCAGGACCTCCTCTCTGTAGGCCGCCTCATCAGCCCTGGAGATGAGACCGACCACCGTGGTATCGTCCGCAAACTTGACGAAGAGGTTGTCCTTGTGGGCCGGCCTGCAGTCTTGGGTGTAGAGGCAGTACAGGAGTGGGCTCAGCACGCACCCCTGTGGGGAGCCGATGCTCAGCGTGCGGGTTGAGGAGAGGTGGGGGCCAAGTCTCACAGTCTGGGGTCGGGACGTTAGGAAGTCCTTTATCCAGGCACATGTGAGAGGGGGAGGCCAATGGTGTCCAGTTTGTAGCATAACCTGTCCGGTATTATTGTATTGAAGGCTGAACTGTAATCCACAAAGAGCATCCGGACGTATCTCTGCTGCTGCTCCAGGTGTTCCAGCGCAGAGTGAAGAGCTATGGCTACGGCGTCCTCGGTGGATCTGTTAGCACGGTATGCAAACTGGTGGGAGTCAAAGTCTGGGGGGAGATGGTCCTTGATGTGCTGCAGAACGAGTCTCTCAAAGCACTTCATAATCACCGGGGTGAGTGCCACTGGTCGGTAATCATTCAGGCTGGTGATGGGAGACTTCTTCGGCACCGGGATTATTGTGGATGATTTGAGGCAGGGTGGGATGATTGCCTGGGCCAGAGAGAGGTTGAAGATCCTGGTAAAGGTGGGGGCGAGCTGGTGAGCGCATGCTCTGAGCACCCTACCTGGAACCCCGTCTGGGCCGGTAGCCTTCTTTGTGTTGACTGTCTGGAGCACCCGCCTGACGTCGTGCTCCTGAACAGTGAGTGGGGTGGTGCGGGGCGGGGAGGGGAGGTGGATGTGGTGATGCGGGGGCAGGGTGGTGGAGGGGTATTGTGGGAGCAGGGTGGGGAGGGGGAGTGGCTGGAGCAGATGCGTGCTGCTGAGATGTTTCAACGCGGGCAAAGAAGCCGTTTAGCTCCTCTGCCAGAGCAGCACTTTGAGCCCCGTTGACGCCCGCCTCCTCTGAAGTTGGTGATGTCCTGGATGCCCTGCCACACCTCTCGAATGTTTCTGCTGGACAGATGGGACTCTATGTGCCTCCTGTGGTCTGCCTTAGCTGTTTTTGTACCTCTCCTCAGGTCAGCTCGAGCAGCACTGTAGAGTGCTCTGTCTCCTGACCTGAAGGCAGCATCACGGGCCCTGAGGAGTGCACGGACATATATTACATACTGTAAATCTAAGAAATATCTACAGTACCAGTCAGAAGTTTGGACACATTTTCCCATTCACTTCAATGAGTTGACTGATACTGTATGTCGTTTACAATATAGTGTCATTCCATAGTGAGTGTGGCCGACATAACACTGAGTTCTGTCACTGTGGCGGACTATTATGTAATATTGTCCAGGCTCCAAGCGGTCCAGGTGATAAGATGTGCCAGTCAAGAGTATGTTGGAGAGCTGTCCCACCTCTTCTTAAGCACAGGGGGCCTTTCCTATTTATAACTGTATTTTATGGCCCTCTATCTCCAACGATATAAGCAGGGGTTTCCATTTCAGACAGGTCAGTGTTTGTTCGCCCAGTTAAGACCATTGATGGATATTTGTCTGCTGCAGGGCAAAACGTAACTATGCCAAGTTGGAGCTACTGATGAATAACATTTGTGAGATGATTGAGGACGTCATTACATATTGGCACTAAAGAGCTAAAAAACTGAAACAAAAATAACGTAGGCCTGTAAATGTTAATGGTTTATTTTTTTAGAGCACTCAATTCTTTACGTCTTACCCACTCACTGCTGCATTGCTCAGGAAATTCGAGAAAATAAATAATACAAATATAAA
>JAPMUY010010347.1:65000-72500 GCA_026901105.3 Galaxias olidus
TCACTCACAGAGCTGGCGGTGGACTTTGCCTCGTCCGTCTTCCATCGGAGTCACATCCTGAACGCTCCGTTTGACGTGGGGGTGCAGAGGCAGTTCTCACGCTACTTCAACGAGTTTGAGGAGCTCACGCTGCTAGGCAAAGGAGCCTTCGGCGCCGTCATCAAGGTGACCTCCCCCGGGGTCCTAAGGGGTCAGGATGGGGTCATGAGGTGTCCTGGGGGAGGGGTGGAATCCAGAGGGGTCATGCTGGGGTCAAATGGGATCCTGGGGGAGGAGTGGGGTCCGTAGAGGTCATGATGGGGTCATGAGGTGTCCTGGGGGAGGAGTGGGGTCCGGAGAGGTCATGATGGGTTCAAGGTCCTAGGGGAGGGGTGGTGTTCTGAAGGTTCATGATGGGGTCGTGAGGCGTCCTGGGGGAGGGGAGGGGTCCGGAGAGGTCATGATGGGGTCATATGGGATCCTGGGAGAGGGGTGGGGTCCGGAGGGGTCAAGGTCCTAGGGGAGGGGTGGTGTCCTGAAGGTTCATGATGGGGTCATGATGGGGTCATGAGGGGGTCATATGGTAGGGGGTGGAGTCCTGAGGGGTCACGATGGTGCATGCCATAGATTTTTGCATAATGTATTTTGTAGCATGGTGTCCTGTGTAATTATTTTATACTATAATATTATGAATAATATCACTATAGGAAATAACAATGCAACTCAATGTTATGATATCTGTTAGGCCTGTAAGTGACTATGTTCAGTTCTATTATTGATTTGGTGTTGGAGGCAGGTATTTCATTTGTCTTATCATCATATATCCTAATCGTTTGCGTCGTTGAGCGTCCGTTTTACCCCCCCCCCCCCCCCCTCCAGGTCCAGAACAAGCTGGACGGCTGTTACTATGCAGTAAAGCGTATCCAGGTGAACCCGGCCAGCAAGCAGTTCCGGCGGATCAAAGGCGAGGTGACGCTGCTGTCGAGGCTGAACCACGAGAACATCGTGCGCTACTACAACGCCTGGATCGAGAGGCACGAGACGCCCTCCACGGGGGTGCTCAGCCTCACCGACAGCTCCGAGCCCAGCACCCTGGAGAAACAGCAGCCACAGGTGAGAGGTCAAAGGTGAGAGGTCAAAGATGAGGTCAGTGGGTGGGTGGGGGGGACTGTTTATATATTCTGTGTTACAGAGCGTGCTCACCAACAGACCTAGCAGATAACGCCACGTTATACTGCGTTGTGAGTAAGGGTTGGGGAGAACAGAATATATACATTAACTATGCTCTGTTGGTTAGGGTTAGGGTTGGGGTTGGGGAGAACAGAATATATACATTAACTATGCTCTGTTGGTTAGGGTTAGGGATGGGGTTGGGGAGAACAGAATATATACATTAACTATGCTCTGTTGGTTAGGGTTGGGGTTGGGGAGAACAGAATATATACATTAACTATGCTCTGTTGGTTAGGGTTGGGGTTGGGGAGAACAGAATATATACATTAACTATGCTCTGTTGGTTAGGGTTAGGGTTGGGGTTAGGGTTGGGGGGATAGGGGAAGCAGGATGTATTTGTTGACTGTGTGTTTGGTTGGTTAGGGTTGGGGTTGGGGTTAGGGTTGGGGGGATAGGGGAAGCAGGATGTATTTGTTGACTGTGTGTTTGGTTGGTTAGGGTTGGGCTTGGGGTTAGGGTTGGGGGGATAGGGGAAGCAGGATGTATTTGTTGACTGTGTGTTTGGTTGGTTAGGGTTGGGGTTGGGGTTGGGGTGGGGGATAGGGGAAGCAGGATGTATTTGTTGACTGTGTGTTTGGTTGGTTAGGGTTAGGGTTGGGGTTGGGGTTAGGGTTGGGGGGATAGGGGAAGCAGGATGTATTTGTTGACTGTGTGTTTGGTTGGTTAGGGTTGGGGTTGGGGTTAGGGTTGGGGGGATAGGGGAAGCAGGATGTATTTGTTGACTGTGTGTTTGGTTGGTTAGGGTTGGGGTTGGGGTTAGGGTTGGGGGGATGGGGGGGGAAGCAGGATGTATTTGTTGACTGTGTGTTTGGTTGGTTAGGGTTGGGGTTGGGGTTAGGGGTGGGGGATAGGGGAAGCAGGATGTATTTGTTGACTGTGTGTTTGGTTGGTTAGGGTTTCCGGCAGCAGCATGGCCAGGGTCACCAGGGTCACCAGGGGCAGCAGGGGCAGCAGGGCCCAGGCGAGGGGAGAGGTCTGGGGCTGCGTCTCAACGAGCTGGGCTTGGCGGACGGCGTGGAGGAGAACGCTCCGCCTCCGGCCCTGGCCAGCTCCGTGGAGTGGTCCACCTCCATCGAGAGGTCCTCCAGCGCCAAGCACACTGCCCCGCAGTCCAGCGACGACGAGGAGGAAGAGGAGGATGACGACGAAGAGGAGGGCGTCTTCTGTGCTTCCTTCCTGTGAGTTTTGCGTGGCGTGTCACTAAATCTTTGACTGCTTCCTGTAAAGAGAAACTACATGAGCATGACCCTGGATTAGTTATTTGTTTTTGTTTTGATCTAACAGTTGTTGTTGTTGTTGTTTAATGTTGTTTACCTGCAGGCCGTCCAATAGCGACTCTGAAAGCGACATCGTCTTTGACAACGGGGACGGAAGCGGAGACAGCCTATCACAGGTCAGGATACATTTTTGACGTCCCGCCTCCGGGGGAATGTGATTGGCTGCCTGTCTAACATGTTCTGCCAGTCACGGTGGGTGACACGTTTGTTCTCTGTGTTCTGTGTGTTTAGGTGGAGCCTAGTAAGAGGGTGGTGACGGATACCACAGAGAGTACGGACTCAGAGAGACCTCTCCTCATAGCTCACTACCTCTACATACAGGTGGGAGCAAAGTCACTTCCTCTAGCTCGCCACCGGAGGGCAGTGTAATATTCATGTAATCTAACTACAGGAGTCAGAAGATGTTTTGGTGTCTAACTCTGACCAGAAGTTGTTTTCTATTGTAACCTGGACTATGAGTTTTGGTCAGAAGTAGTCAGCGTTTTTTTGACCAGAGCCTTTGTCCAGAATATGTCTAATATCCAACCACTGGCGGTCCGGTGTGTAACCATGGTGTGTGTTACCATGGTTTCTCTCAGAAGACTTCGGGTGTGTAACCATGGCTTCTCTCAGAGGAAGTCAGGTTTTTAACCAGGGGTTTTGGTAAGAGGACTTCCTGTGTGTAACCATGGTTCCTCTCAGAGGACTTCCTGTGTGTTACCATGGTTCCCCTTTTTCCAGATGGAGTACTGTGAGAAAAGCACGCTGAGGGACACCATTGACCAGGGGCTTCACCAGGACAAGAGCCGACTCTGGAGACTCTTTAGGGAGATACTGGACGGACTGGGATACATCCACGAACAGGTGCGGTGTGTGTGTGTGTGGGGGCGGGCGGGCGGGCGTGTGTGTGTCTGGGCGGGAGATGAACTTGTGAAGGATGGTGAGGAAAAATGGCTGTCCCCAGCGCCCGGGATGTTACCTCTTAAAATGTCATCCTCCTCTTTTCTCCTGCTCTTCCCTTCTGCCTCCTCTTCTTCCTCCTCTCTCCTCTTCTTCCTCCTCTCTCCTCCTGCTCCTCTTCCTCCTCTCTCTGTCCTGCAGGGGATGATCCATCGGGACCTGAAGCCTGTCAACATCTTCCTGGACTCTCAGGACCACGTCAAGATAGGAGACTTTGGGCTGGCCACCGACCACCCCTCTAACGTGGTACGCTCCAGCAGTCCACCTCCTCTATTGACTCATGGTCCCATGACGCATCACCACCTTGTCATGCAATGCAAAGTGCAATGTGTACTGAAATACATTATTAAAGTGTTTGAGTATGTGTGTGTGCGTGTGCGTGTGCGCGTGTGTGTGTGGCAGGCGGCAAGCCAAACTGAGGTGGAGGACATTGGTTCGGGCATGACGCCAAAGCCAGACCCTGCAGGTATGACATCATCGTGCTGTGTGTTACCCTTGTATTAGATGATACTGTGGTAATAACACACAGAGAGGAGTTAGGTCCCAGTCTGATCACCAGACTAACCATGGCTCCCTGCCCCTTTCTCCTGCCCAGGTAACATGACTGGCATGGTGGGCACTGCCCTCTACGTCAGCCCTGAGGTACAGGGGACCACCAAGGCCACCTATAACCAGGTAACAACCTATTAACCTATTGACCTATTAACGCAGGTAACAACCTATTAACCTATTAAAGCAGGTAACAACCTATTGACCTATTAACGCAGGTAACAACCTATTAACGCCAACTGAGAGAGAGATATAGAGTTATATATATATATATATATATACAGTTTAGTGATAGTATCTTTCTGTTCTGTATATAACAAACCTAACTACAGTTTAGTGATATTATCCATGTTCTTTTTAAAACACAGTCCTAATTATAGGCTGGATCATATGTTATCTGTGTGTTCAATAGAAAGTGGACCTAACTACAGATTAGATGTAGTATCTGTGTTTTTTTTAAAACGCAGACCTGTAGGTTGTATCATATGTAATGTTTGTTGTGTAGAAAGTGGACCTGTTCAGTTTGGGGATCATCCTGTTTGAGATGTAGAACGCAGACCTAACTACAGTTTAGTGATATTATCTGTGTTCTTTTTAAAACGCAGTCCTAACTGTAGGTTGGATCATTTGTAATGTTTGTTGTGTAGAAAGTGGACCTGTTCAGTTTGGGGATCATCCTGTTTGTTCTGTAGAAAGTGGACCTGTTCAGTTTGGGGATCATCCTGTTTGTTCTGTAGAAAGTGGACCTGTTCAGTTTGGGGATCATCCTGTTTGTTCTGTAGAAAGTGGACCTGTTCAGTTTGGGGATCATCCTGTTCGTTCTGTAGAAAGTGGACCTGTTCAGTTTGGGGATCATCCTGTTTGTTCTGTAGAAAGTGGACCTGTTCAGTTTGGGGATCATCCTGTTTGTTGTGTAGAAAGTGGACCTGTTCAGTTTGGGGATCATCCTGTTTGTTCTGTAGAAAGTGGACCTGTTCAGTTTGGGGATCATCCTGTTCGAGATGTCCTATCGTCCCATGAGCACCGGCGCTGAACGCGTCTCTGTCCTCGGTAAACTACGCACGGTCAGTGAGTCAAATTACAATATCACAACATTACATCATTCAAATGTCTTATCACAGACCTCCTGTAATATTACAACATTTATCATTTAAATGTCTTATCACAGACCTCCTGTAATATTACAATATTACAACATTTATGAAGAAGGTTTATAATTCGTATGTAAACCGCCTGTAATATTATAATATTACAACATTTATGAAGAATGTTTTATAATTCGTATGTGTCAAAGCAGACCACCTAGTTGTGCTATAATACTGCTGAGTTTGGGTCAAAGGTCAGTGCTTGGCACCTGTTACAAAAAAAAGAAACGAAACTCAGGACACTTAAACGGCTTCTAGCATTTTTATTTCATTTAAGTGTTAAATGGGTCAGTTACCATGGAAGCCAACAAGTAAGAGACAGTAAGCTAATCGTCAATGTTTATTTTGTGGACATGCGTCTTCAATGCTTCTTTTGTTTCTTGATTTGCAGGAAGAACTCCATTTCCCAGAAGACTTTGTGGATTATGAGAGTGGAACGCAGGTGAGAACTCTGAAACATCAGTGTGTTCACCTTTCATAATTTAGGCTAGCCGTATACAGAGTCTGAATACTCTTGAATTTCCTTTTATAAAAAAATGCGGGATATTTGTGTACAAAGTTTACTGCTCCTTAGGCACGTAGCCTTATTAGAAGGGCAAAGAGTTAAATAAGGAGTCAAAGAGAGTGAGATAAATGGAACTCAGAGGGAATATAGGATCGACGGCACTCCAGCGCCTCACTCTGCTGTGTTGCTATGGAAACCCGTTGTGTTAGAACTCCAATGGTAGTCCGGGTTCTGCGCCTCACTCCGCTGTGTCGCTATGGAAACCCGTTGTGTTCAGACTCCAATGGTAGTCCGAGTTCAGCGCCTCACTCCGCTGTGTCGCTATAGAAACCGTCCCTGTGTTAGAACTCCGTCAGACCTCAATCCTCTGCCCTCTCCTCCTCCAGAGGAAGGTGATTGGCTGGCTGTTGAACCATGACCCTGCGCTGCGTCCCACTGCTCAGGAGCTGCTGAAGAGTGACCTGCTGCCCCCGCCGCAAATGGAGGAGTCGGAGCTCCATGAGGTCACAACGCACACACACACACACACACACACACACACACACACACACACACACACACACACACACACACACACACACACACACTCACAAACACATTCAGTGCATTATGATGCTCTCTATAACGTGATCAAAGACTGCAGGTGGTAACGTGTGCGTGCACGCGTATGTGTGCGCGCGTGTGTGTGTGCGCGCGCGTGTGTGTGCGCGCGTGTGTGTGTGTGTGTGTGTGTGTGTGTGTGTGTGTGTGTGTGTGTGTGTGTGTGTGTGTGTGTGTGTGTGTGTGTGTGTGTGTGCGTGCGTGCGTGTGCGTGCGTGCGTGCGTGCGTGCGCGTGCGTGTGCGTGTGCGTGTGTGTGTGTGTCCACCTGTAGGTCTTGCAGCACACCATGGCCAAGGTGAATGGGAAGGCCTATCGCTCCATGGTCAACCAGCTCTTCTCTCAGACCTGCTCGCCCGCCATAGATTACACCTACGACATTGACCTACACAAGGTGCACACAAACCTGTTATGTTCACCTACACAATGTAGACATACACCTGTACCATCCAACTACACAATGTAGACATACACCTGTACCATGTACCTACACAATGTAGACATACACCTGTACCATGTACCTACACAATGTAGACATACACCTGTACCATGTACCTACACAATGTAGACATACACCTGTACCATGTACCTACACAATGTAGACATACACCTGTACCATGTACCTACACAATGTAGACATACACCTGTACCATGTACCGACACAAGGTGCACACACACCTGTTCCATGTACCTACACAATGTAGACATACACCTGTACCATGTACCTACACAATGTAGACATACACCTGTACCATGTACCTACACAATGTAGACATACACCTGTACCATGTACCTACACAATGTAGACATACACCCGTACCATGTACCTACACAATGTAGACATACACCTATAACGTTCACCTGCACAATGTAGACACACACCTGTAATGTTCACCTACACAATGTAGACATACACCTGTAATGTTCACCTACACAATGTAGACATACACCTGTACCATGTACCTACACAATGTAGACATACACCTTTACCATGTACCGACACAATGTAGACATACACCTGTACCATCCAACTACACAATGTAGACACACACCTGTACCATCCAACTACACAATGTAGACACACACCTATGACACTGACCTAACGATATGTCCCTACACATGGTTGTAATCTGCTGCACACTGTTTAAAGTAGAGGCGTTGGATCATGGTAATCAAGATTCCAGTGAAGTCCTGTGGTGCTGTTCCGCTGTTGTCCTGTAGGTGTCACTGTAGACACGCTTTACTGTTGAGCAGGACTGTTTCAGGTCTCACAC
>JAPMUY010010347.1:77500-80000 GCA_026901105.3 Galaxias olidus
AAACAGAAGACAGCGGTCACCACGCTGGCCAAGCAGGCCATCAAGGACCTGGAGGAGCTCACCTCCATGCTCACTAGACTAGGGGTCAAACTGCAGGTAACGCCCGTAACTAGGTCTGTCTGTCTGGCTGGCTGGCTGGCTGAATGGCTGGCTGAATGGCTGGCTGGCTGACTGCCTGCCTGTCTGTCTCTCTACCTGTCTGTCTGACTGTGTGCCTGTCTGTCTGTCTCTCTGCCTGTCTATCTGTGTGTCTGTCCTCCAGGTGGTGGTGAACCTGGGTCCATCTGTCTGTCTCTGTCTGACTGTGTGTGTGTGTGTGTGTGTGTGTGTGTGTGTGTGTGTGTGTGTGTGTGTGTGTGTGTGTGTGTGTGTGTGTGTGTGTGTGTGTGTGTGTGTGTGTGTGTGTGTGTGTGTGTGTGTGTGTGTGTGTGTGTGTGTGTGTGTGTGTGTGTGTGTGTGTGTGTGTGTGTCTAACTCTCTGTGTGTGTGTGTGTGTGTGTGTGTGTGTGTGTGTGTGTGTGTGTGTGTGTGTGTGTGTGTGTGTGTGTGTGTGTGTGTGTGTGTGCGTGCTCCAGGTGGCGGTGAACCTGGGACTGGTGTACAAGGTGCAGCCTGTTTGTCTGACTCTCTGCCTGTCTATCTCTCTGACTGTCTGACTATCTGCCTGTCTGTGTGTGTGTGTGTGTGTGTGTGTGTGCTCCAGGTGATGGTGAACCTGGGTCTGTCTACCTGTCTAACTCTCTGACTATCTGTGTGTGTGTGTGTGTGTGTGTGTGTGTGTGTGTGTGTGTGTGTGTGTGTGTGTGTGTGTGTGCGCTCCAGGTGGTGGTGAACCTGGGTCTGTCTACCTGTCTAACTCTCTGACTGTGTGTGTGTGTGTGTGTGTGTGTGTGTGTGTGTGTGTGTGTGTGTGTGTGTGTGTGTGTGTGTGTGTGTGTGTGTGTGTGTGTGTGTGTGTGTGTGTGTGTGTGTGTGTGTGTGTGTGTGTGTGTGTGTGTGTGTGTGTGTGTGTGTGTGTGTACGCTCCAGGTGGTGGTGAACCTGGGTCTGGTGTACAAGGTGCAGCACCACTGCGGAGTCATCTTCCAGTTTGTGGCTTTCATCAGGAAACGCAGGCGGCTGGTCCCTGACATTGTGGCAGCGGGAGGCAGATATGACCACCTGGTAAAGGGCAGACCGTCCACCACACCACTACTCCACTGACAGGAAGATCCATTCTGACACTATTATAAGACTCAAGCTGTTTGGCAAGCCAAAAACAAATTAATACTGGATTTTAATCATATTTGTCAAAACCTGATAACCAATAGACTGAAATGGTCAGAGAGTGTTGATAAATAGTAAGATAAACTATAAATAACACAGGATTTAAATTGTGAAAACTTGAGAGCTAAAAGCAGACTCTTGTGTGTCTATGAAACTGTAAGTGTGATTATTAGAGAAAGTCTAAAAGGGGCTTTATTGAAAAACTATGTCTGAAACCTACGTCAACAAAGTATCTTTTTAGAACGAGCTGTGGTGGGTTGTCATGGTGACAGTGTCGTGTGTGTGTGTGTGTGTGTGTGACGGTAGATTGCAGAGTTCCGTGGCCCCTCCTCCACCACCCCTGTCCCCTCAGCAGTAGGGGCCAGTGTGGCTCTCGACAAGGTCTGTGCTGCCCTGGCTGCCATGGAGGAACCGGTGAGACTCACACACACACACACACACACACACACACACACACACACACATGCACTCATCTTCTGGTAGTCCATCGTGTCCAGTGATGACCTCTACAGGTGCTTGTTATGGGTTCACACACACACTCATACTCAAATACACACACACACACATACGCTCATACATGCACACACTCTGCACACATGCACGCTCATACACACTCGCATATAGACACCCATTCATCACATTTGCAGAGCACATGAAGCACTCACACACACTTATACTGTATATACTCAGAACATACATTATGAATTCACCTGCACCCACCCACCCACACGCACACTTACATACTGTATATGCTCAGCACATACATTATGAATTCACCTGCACATACACACACACACACGCACACACAGATATATAAAGTACTGTGCATACATACCATTAGCACATGCATTATGAATTCACCTGCACATACACACAGATATATGTAGTACTGTGCATACATACCATTAGCACATGCATTATGAATTCACCTGCACATACACACACACACACACACACACACACACAGATATATCTAGTACTGTGCATACATATCATTAGCACATGCATTATGAATTCACCTGCACACACACACACACATACACACACACACACACACACACACAGATATATCTAGTACTGTGCATACATACCATTAGCACATGCATTATGAATTCACCTGCACACACACACACACACACACACACACAGAGATATATCTAGTACTGTGCATACGTACCATTAGCACATCATTATAAATTCTGCGGGCACACACACATCACACGTCGCATGACGC
>JAPMUY010010347.1:85000-98664 GCA_026901105.3 Galaxias olidus
TCACCTGCATGGCGCTGGTGTCCGACAAAGACTCTCACATCAAGGTACCCAGTCGGACCCATTTCAGGACATTCACTGTTCATTCATTCATTCATCCATCCATCCATCCATCCATCCATCCATCCATCCATCCATTCATTCAAGGAACAGTCATCCGTTCCATCACAGTAGAGTAGAGTTAGGACACCCGCAAGACTCACAGTTGAGTTAAAAGAATAACACTGGGACTGTGGAATACAGCAACAACACTTTGTGGTGTGGTGTGGTGTGTGTGCGTGCGTGCGTGCGTGCGTGCGTGCGTGCGTGCGTGCGTGCGTGCGTGTGTGTCTCAGGACCCTTCACACCAGACCACAGTGTGTGTGTGACACCAGCACTGTTCTTTCAGGTCAAGTCCTTCGAGAAGGAGAGGCAGTCGGAGAAACGCATTGCCGAGTCGGAGCTCGTGGACCACATCGTTCAGAAATGTCGGAACAAATTTTCGGATGACAGGAACATCAGGTGATGATGATGATGGTGATGATGAGGATGATTATGTCGATACAGAAATAATGAACAGCGTATGTTAAGAATATTCAACAATGCCGTGAGGATGATATCACAGCAGTTAAAACAGTAGATATGTTGATGGAGGGAGCGAGCGAAAGCATCCATGATAACGACCTCTCTGTTGTCCTCACCACTAGGGAAGTGTCGGAGAACTTCTCTCTGCAAAACCCAAAGGGAACACTCCTCAGTACCTCAGGTAAGCTTAGTCCTCAGTACCTCAGGTAAGCTTAGTCCTCAGTACCTCAGGTAAGCTTAGTCCTCAGTATCTCAGGTAAGCTTAGTCCTCAGCACCTCAGGTAAGCTTAGTCCTCAGTACCTCAGGTAAGCTTAGTCCTCAGTACCTCAGGTAAGCTTAGTCCTCAGTACTTCAGGTAAGCTTAGTCATCAGTACCTCAGATAAGCTTAGTATTCAGTACCTCAGGTATGCTTAGTATTCAGTACCTCAGGTATGCTTAGTATTCAGTACCTCAGGTAAGCTTAGTATTCAGTACCTCAGGTATGCTTAGTATTCAGTACCTCAGGTATGCTTAGTCCTCAGTACCTCAGGTAAGCTTAGTCCTCAGTGCCTCAGGTAAGCTTAGTCCTCAGTACCTCAGGTAAGCTCAGTCCTCAGTACCTCAGGTAAGCTCAGTCCTCAGTACCTCAGGTAAGCTTAGTCCTCAGTACCTCAGGTAAGCTTAGTCCTCAGTACCTCAGGTAAGCTTAGTCCTCAATACCTCAGGTAAGCTTAGTCAGGTAGGCCTTCTCCTCTGTACATCAAGTAAACCTGGAACTCTGTATCTCATGTAGACTTAGTCCTCAGTACCTCAGGTAAGCCTAGTCAGGTAGGCCTAGTTTCTGTACCTCTGGTAAGCTTAGTCAGGTAAGCCTAGCCCTCAATACCTCAGGTAGACCTAGTACTCTCTATCTCAGGTAGACTTAGTCCTCAGTATCTCAGGTAGATTTAGTCCTCAGTACCTCAGGTAGACTTAGTCCTCTGTATCTCAGGTAGACGTAGTCCTCAGTATCTCAGGTAGACTTAGTCCTCAGTATCTCAGGTAGACTTAGTCCTCTGTATCTCAGGTAGACTTAGTCTTCAGTACCTCAGGTAGGCCTTGTCCTCAGTACCTCAGGTAGACTTAGTCTTCAGTATCTCAGGTAGGTCTAGTCCTCAGTATCTCAGGTAGACTTAGTCCTCTGTATTTCATGTAGGTCTAGTCCTCAGTACCTCAAGTAGACTTAGTCTTCAGTATCTCAGGTAGACTTAGTCCTCAGTATCTCAGGTAGACTTAGTCCTCAGTATCTCAGGTAGACTTAGTCCTCTATATCTCAGGTAGGTCTAGTCCTCAGTACCTCAGGTAGACTTAGTCCTCAGTATCTCAGGTAGACTTACTCTGTATCTCTGGTAGGTCTAGTCCTCAGTATCTCAGGTAGACTTAGTCCTCTGTATCTCAGGTAGGTCTAGTCCTCAGTACCTCAGGTAGACTTAGCCCTCAGTACCTCAGGTAAGCTTCCTATAGCTAATAAGAGAGTTGAAAAAATTTTTTATTCAAGTGCATGGATTTTTTTTTTTACACAGTAATGACAACTATGACTATGATCACAACAGTATAATCAGTCTACCTTTTTTACTTTTCTTTTTTGGTAAGTGTTTTTCTTCTTGGCCATGTCAAATCTCTCTCTGTGTGTGTGTGTGTATGTGTGTGTGTGTGTGTGTGTGTGTGTGTGCGTGCGTGGGGGGGGGGGGGGTTGTTTCTATAAGGGCTGCTACATCTGGCTTTGGTATGATTTAATTTGTGGGTGATATGAGCTGCTAAGTCATTTATCCTAGTGTGATATTTCACACCACTTCTGACACATGCACACACACACACACACACACACACACACACTCTCGCACACACTCATGTGTCTATTCTTTACATTGTGTTAATAGACTCACCATGGCGGCATCTCACCCTCGTGTGTGTGTGTGTGTGTGTGTGTGTGTGTGTGTGTGTGTGTGTGTGTGTGTGTGTGTGTGTGTGTGTGTGTGTGTGTGTGTGTGTGTGTGTGTGTGTGTGTGTGTGTGTGTGTGTGTGTGTGTGTGTGTGTGTGTGTGTGTGTGTGTGGGGACGGGGTGGAACAGCCCGGTGTAAGAGGGGAAAGCCCCCTTATAAGGTTAAAGACTGGAAAATGGAGTGAGTCCTTCTTTATGTTTGTGTGTGTGTGTGTGTGTGTGTAGGATCAGTGGAGCAGCACAGTAACTGTATGAACATGAACGTGAACCTCATCACCCCTGAGAAGGTTTCGTCTAGCACCAGACGACGCTACGAGACCCAGGTCAGACACACACACACACACACACACACACACACACACACACACACTCAGTCCGAACGCACCACGAGAAGACACGATAGTGTTATCATAAGCTTTTTACTACAGGGGTGTAGTTTCATGAGGGGCCTTGTCATCTAAACCACCATCTTAAAGCAATACCAACGTAAATCAATAAGTTATATGAAGAAAGTATACGTTTTCAGAGCAAATTACATTGAACTATACAGACTATACAATGAACTGTAACTATAGTTCAATACATTTGAGTTTTTTTCTCTCTGTATGTGTATATTCTATATCTCTCTGCCTCTCAGTTCTACTTCCTGTCTCTTCATTTCCTTTCTTTATCTTCCTCTCCCTTCTTCTGTGGTAGCTCTGTCTGCGTTTCACATTAACTTCAAACACTGGGAACAGCACAGGCACTAGACGATCCTCTGGCCTCGGACTTTCATTGTGAGCATGGGACCAATTACTCCTCTCTCTCTCTCTCTCTTTCTCTCTCTCCCCTTTTCTCTCTCCCTTCCTCTCTCTCTTCCAGATCCAGACCAGATTGCAGAGCCTCGGTAGTAATCTGCAGAACAAGACCAATGACATCGAAGTGCTGGCTGTAAGTCCTTTCTCTATTCACTCTGAGTGTGTCCCGACTCAGCCCGGTCCTTCCAGGTACCGACCCAAACAGAGTTACAACCACTCTCACTGGCTGTAAGTCCTTTCTCTATTCACTCTGAGTGTGTCCCGACTCAGCCCGGTCCTTCCAGGTACCGACCCAAACAGAGTTACAACCACTCTCACTGGCTGTAAGTCCTTTCTATATTCACTCTGAGTGTACCCGGTACAGACCCAAACAGAGTTAGAACCACTCTCACTGGCTGTAAGTCCTTTCTATATTCACTCTGAGTGTACCCGGTACAGACCCAAACAGAGTTAGAACCACTCTCACTGGCTGTAAGTCCTTTCTATATTCACTCGGAGTGTACCCGGTACCGACCCAAACAGAGTTAGAACCACTCCAGTGTATTGTCAGTCCTCACGGTACCGACTCAAACAGAGTTAGAACCACTCCAGTGTATTGTTGACTCTCTCCTTCACTAGCTGTGTTTCTGTATGACTTGCGACCGGAGAGCAGCAGAGAGAGAGAGAGTAGCCAGTCACAGTTAACAGGGGAAAGCAGAGCGTGGTATTTTGATATCCTGCCGGACACAAACAGCTCTTTGGGCTCACAGCGTGCAGACAGACAATGGCCGGATATTTAGGACTACCCCGTGCCCTCTAACCCCCCACCTCCCCTCTCTGCGGCGGCTGTCTCCTGTCCTAGGACACGCCGTTATTATGGGGTGTTCTGAATGCTGTGTTCTTCTTCTCCTGTCGCCAGGTGGACCTGCAGAAGGAAACGCTCCTCAACTTCCTGTCCCTGGAGGTTGGTTTCCTGTTGTTGCTGTCTACAACGCTTTCCATGTTAATATAGTGCCGGACGACTGAATAGAAAGGGGATGACCGCAGGGAGGGAGGGAGGGGGGGGGAGGGGGGGGGGGGGTGATGGGGGGAAGGGACGGGGAGAGGACCGGGGGGGGGGGGCGGACCTGATGGGAGGTCAGGGGATTCCATCTACTTCCTGTTGCACTGAAGAAAGAGGAGTTGAACAGAGGAGGAGGAGGAAGAGGGAGGAGTTGAGCTGATGATGCAGGGGGTGACTGAGAATTCTTCAATGCTGGGGTCTACTGGCACACACACACACACACACACACACACACACTAGTGCTGGTGTGTTACATTACATTACAAGTTATCTCGTTTCTATGGAAGCTTCTTAGAGAAATGTTGAATTTTAATAGCTTCTCTCTCTCTCTCTCTCTCTCTCTCTCTCTCTCTCTCTCTCTGTGTCCCTCTCCCCAGTTTGACAGCGAGGAGCAGTTCAACTTGAGTGTGAAGCACCTGTTATCGCGACTACCAAAGCAGCGCTACCTCAAGTCCATCTGTGAGGAGATCCACCGCTTTAAGATGGAGAAGAGGTCCGTGGTTCTGACTGGGAGCTTAGCATGTAGCCCCTCTATCTTCTCCAAGGAAACCCTGTAGCTTTAGCATGTAGCCCCTGTATCCTCTCCAAGGAAACCCTGTAGCCTTAGCATGTAGCCCCTGTATCTTCTACCACGAGACCCTGTAGCTTTAGCATATACCCCCTGTATCATCTACCAGGAAACCCTGTAGCCTGTAATACTTAGCTATCTACTATCTAGATGTATATCTAGATCTTTCCATTTCCTATGGCCAAATATCTCTGTGAAATACCTTTTTGCACCTTTTGACATTGATTTTTGTACCATGTGTTTGGTCTCTCTAGAGCCAATGTCCACAAAGAGAATGGACCCAGAATAAGACGTCTCTGTAGGGTTAGGTCTGGTTTCAGTTCCTAGTGTTTGGGCTCAGTAGTTTGTATCCCAATAGGAAACAGTCCCGGCTTAGGTCTCAGAATGCAGTCGGTCAGGCAGGGTTTCAGTGCTCGTAGTGGTTGGGTCGGACCCAAAGGGATGCTATACTATCCACACACAGAAAAACAACAGCTCTGGAAGTCATTTAAAGAGATTTACTCTTTCATGAATGGAAAATGGTCTCCCTTTTTTCCCTCAGTAGTTCTTCTGCTTTACTCTCACGGTTTCTCCCCCTTTTATGAATGAGATAAGATCAAAACAAGCCAAGCGTTACTCTCTCCCTCCCTCTTCATCCATCTCTCTTTCTCTCCTCTGCAACCCTTTTCCCCCTCTCGTTCCTCAGCCAGTCCTTTTTGATTTCCTTCTTGCAGCTGAAGTATTTACTGATAGCTTAACAGTCTTCAGCGCTGGGTAACAGTGATCTGATTCATCCCGGCTGCTCCGCGGGTGTGTTTGTTTTGAACCGGATCGAGGGGGAGAAAGATCAGAGACCCAGTGGTTTCCAGCAGTCTCCTGACTGCACCAGAGCTATAAACTAACGCACCAGATCCTGGCTGCTCCACTACACTACTACTTTCTAACTTCGTTGTTGTCTTTGGAAGTTCGCTATTATAGGCTGTTTAAAACATGTTTCTTATTCATTTAAAAAAAACACGTTAATCAATTAATTATATTCAGTAGGTATCACTGTTTTGCCGGTTTTATGACCTGAGTTTTGATATAAGATATAAACTTTAACGAATCCTCGGGGAGAATCGTTCTTGTGTAGAATCAGTTGTCTTATTATGGTGATTAAGGTGTTATGGTGCGAGCGCCAATAAAGTCTTTTCCTTTTTTTCCTGTGTCTCTCTGTTTGTGGTAGGTTGGCTCTGGTGGTCCTCTACAGCTACAAAGAGGATTACTTTAAGATCCTCATGTGAAGGGAAGCACTTCCTGAACAGAGTCCATGCTGCACAACTTCTCTGCTGGACCCCTTTGGTGCTGTGACTCACCTGCTGTCAACGGGCAGCGTACCAAACACACACTGAACATTTTCAAAGACTAAACCCCAAAGGCTAAAGTGAACTTTTTTCTATTTCTATGAAACAGATACAACTTCCTAGCAGAACTCTCAAAGCTTTATTTCATTCGTTGGCCAGAACCTATCCTTGAGTATTATGGGTTGTTTCCTCTCCCTTTGTGTCCGGTAACCTTGGTAACACTGCTGTCAGTCGGACTGCCCTGCCTTATCATGTGACGGTTTCGTTTGAAAGAGGAATCGCTCTATAATTGAGCCGAGATTGTTGGTCAATAGATACTGTATGACAGTTGAATATTTTTGAAGTGATTTTTACAGATGTTGACATTAAATCAGTATTTTTTTGTTCCCTCATGGAGTGGTGGCTTTTCTTTCTGACCGTATTTTTTAAAACTGTTGTCGTGAAGCAAAGGGCTCTCTGACATAGCTGAAGAGCTTGTTGGTTACAGTAGGCTTAATGCTAAGCTAACCTGCTAGCCAAAGACGAAAGATTAATGAAAGATGCTGCGTTACACATGACCCTTTTGTATCTGCTGTCACCACATTCACACTACCTAAAGTTCTTCAAATGTTCGTGTTTTAAACCAAATGTATCTCAGGATGGTTGGCGAGGCTTGACGTTGGAATGAGTCGGATTTGGGAGAAACATGTAGGCCCTACGCATGCCATAGATACACATGTAACGGTGCTGCTGTGACACAGGAACAAAATCAAATATAAGTTTAAAAGATGGTAAAGATAACATCATAATTTTTATCTAATATAGGGGGATGGTGTTAAAGCGTGATATGGATAGCTGAAAAGTCACACAGTGGACAATATGGGAAAAACTTAAACTTTTTTTCACACATTTTATTTTTTGAAATAGTTGTAAATGTTACAGTTCAACATCTAAGAAAACATATTGACAGGTTTGCAACAGGGAAATAAATAAGCTTGTATATAATAAAGCTGGCAGAATGATAGATGTTTTAAATGTTTAAAACGTACAGCAGCTTTGGCTTCCCAAAGTTCGCTCCCCCCCCCCCCCAAAAAAAGCACATCTCAAACTATAGTTTAGTAATAATAAATAAAGCTATGTGAAAAAATAAATAAGGTACTTCTCTCCTCTACTTACATCAATTTTTTTTGTACACCTTGGAAGAATAGAAGACTGCGTTTTTCCACACAGTCACCTCTTCACTTCATTTTTAAAGCACATGGT
This sequence comes from Galaxias olidus, assembly GCA_026901105.3. Taxonomy (NCBI): domain Eukaryota; kingdom Metazoa; phylum Chordata; class Actinopteri; order Galaxiiformes; family Galaxiidae; genus Galaxias; species Galaxias olidus. Next base: position 92,496 of record JAPMUY010010347.1, read on the forward strand.
TGGGATTCAAACAGATACAACTCTACTGGAAAAATATAAAAAATAAAACAATATAAAAAAAGAAAAGAAAAACGACCTCTTCGAATATAAGTGTTGGTAACCATCTATTTTTGGCTTAAACAAATGCTCTTTGTATTAACTGGCAACGTGGTAGGCTACTACTGTTGGAACAGAGTTTTGCCCTGAAAGTCCTGTGGGTTTCGTAAGTCGCCCGCGATCCTCTGTCTAGGCCGATTGGTAAAGCAGCGTAGAACTGGCTGCAACACTATACTCAATGGAGTGGTTTAACATCTCTGTGGGCTAATTATGTCTATCAAATCCCTGGTTAGCGCTTGATCCCTCTGGAATCTGAGACTGGCCTTTTCAAGAAACACTGCAGGCTCTCTTGTCTTCTTATAATATGAACTCTTGTGTTGTAATGTATATACAGTTGTTACCAGAATCCCAGCGAGCTTCTTTCTCACTGGGGACACACATCAGTTACAGAATTGCAACCATGTGTATAGTCGAGTTCTGAAACAAGTTTGGAATAGTAATAGTACATCTACAATATGTGCTGAAGTAACGATTGAAGAAATACTGTAGCACAGAAATTGCAAATATATTGATTAAGGCTTGCATAAAAATGAATCATTGCATCAGAAAATGTAATTCTTAAAGCGAAGTAATGATAAAGTTATTAATTAGCAGTCTATAGAAACAGTAGCTCCACCCCTTAACTGTTACAAAAAAAAACATGTTCTAGATTAACTTCTTTATATGGACAAGTCCTGTACATTCTGAATCAATTAAAAATGTTCCCCAATCTTCAATTCTTACTTACACTTTTAAGCTTTTGCTTGTGAGGTAAAATAATTCTTGCAATAAAAGGATGTTTAGATGTGAATTCAGCCTTTTGGATAAAAAAAAAAAAAAAACATTACGTAAAAAAGTTGTCAGCTCTTCTAGATGTCATATCCTGTAGTTAAGTCTGTGTGAGGTCTGATTGGTTGAAAGGAGGATCTCACAGTTCTGGTTGTGGCACTCTACTAATAGAGAAGTGAACCATTCATCTATACATATTTCTCTAAAAATAGATGTTTGTGGTTAGTGCCAATTGTTTCATGAGTTCTAGGTGTATTTTAGCACTTTGAGATTGTAAGAGGTAAAGCGCATTACAAATAAAATGTATGTTGTTATTGTGTTGTTGACTTTTCGGAATGGAATGAGTGGGTGGTAAACAAATAAGGGAAAACAGCCGCTCTCTTTAGACCAGGAAGTGTTTAGGCTTATACCGTTCATCCACTGATTTCATCTTGGCTCTACAAAGACACCCATATCAACCACCAGAAGGTGACCATGGCAACACTACGCAACAGGAACATAGATAAAAATACGATAAAAAGCTAAGATTGAAACCACACATTTCTAACAAGGATTGGGTCCTAGGGGCAAAGGTCTACTGGGTGTTGGTGGCTGCTCGCATAGTTGACAATTTAGTGGAAGGTAAACTTATTGTAAGAGTTCATTTAGAATATTGGTCCATGATATGGACGATCTTTATCTGTATTAAAAATCTAATATTTTGCAGCCCACCGCAGCACTCTATCACAACAGCTTTGGAGAAAAGCAATAATTTACTATCATCCATCGAGAGAAGATTGGTAAGCTATTACCCCGCTGACAGACTCTGTTTACTGGAAGGGTGTTTTTTTACTTCAGGTGAATGCAGGTGGATCTTATCGGGCAAGCCAGCTATATTATTAGCTATGTGGCTAGACGTCTAGGGAAACTGGCCTCTTATCTACGACTTACAGTCTGTGTCCAAACCAGTAAGTTTCTCTCACGCTCTCAACTTCTTTTCCCTGTTGCTTTCTAACCTGTTTTTGTGATGTCATACAGATTTCTCCGAAGCATCTCCAGTTGTTTTTTTTTGGTGAAAGAATCCTCTGTTTGCATTGGATTTCCTACAATAACTTTGGGAACAAAAAACAAACAGGTATGATGATCAAAACACGCTGCCTCTTTTTTTCAGCATTCCTCTGCTTTGGCCTGGACACAGACTGCATGTCCATGAACGGAGCTTAATCAGACTCTAAGCATTATGGAGACATAACGAACCCAAACCCTCTGAACTACAGAACCAACATCTAGTGTTCTCTACGGACCCAGACCTCTGAACTACAGAACCCACATTCCTCTAGAACTCCTCCCCTCTAGTGTTCTCTACGGACCCAGACCTCTGAACTACAGAACCCACATTCCTCTAGAACTCCTCCACCCTCTAGTGTTCTCTACGGACCCAAACCTCTGAACTACAGAACCCACATTCCTCTAGAACTCCTCCCTCTAGTGTTCTCTACGGACCCAAACCTCTGAACTACAGAACCCACATTCCTCTAGAACTCCTCCCCTCTATAGTGTTCTCTACGGACCCAAACCTCTGAACTACAGAACCCACATTCCTCTAGAACTCCTCCCCTCTAGTGTTCTCTATGGATCTAAACCCAAGAACTACAGAACCCACATTCCTCTAGAACTCCTCCCCTCTAGCGTTCTCTATGGATCTAAACCCAAGAACTACAGAACCCACATTCCTCTAGAACTCCTCCCCTCTAGCGTTCTCTATGGATCTAAACCCAAGAACTACAAAACCCACAATCCTCTTGAACGCCTCTCTTCAGGTCTTCTCTCGTGGCTCCAATGGAAAGCCAGGAGAAATGGTGATACGACAGTGTCCACAGTCACTATGCTTTCTCTCTCTCGCTCTCTCTCTCTGGCACAGGAAGTCCAGAGAGACTGACTTCTTCAACCCTTCATCCATCCATCCATCCATCTCGTTTATCTATCTATCCATCTGTCTGTCGATCCGTCCCTCCATTCTTCTCCTTCCTCCTCTTCCTCTTCCTCTGGCCACGGAGGTAAAGCTTCAAAACAAAGAAAGAGTGAAGATAAAATAAAAAGACGAGGAGTCACCAGTGGAGTGTCCCAGAGGGGAGAGAGGGAGGAAAAGGAGGAGAGGATAAAAGAGGAGGAGGATGAGGTAAAAAAAAGATGACGATTATGATGATGATGGGGGGGTCCCATGGTGAAGAAGCTACAGTCTTTTCTTCTTTCCGTCACCACGGAGACGAACGATGTCACTCAGAGGAGAGAGGAGACAGAAGGAGAAGGTGTTTGACCCCCCCCCCTCCTCCTCCCCCCTCCTCTCTCTCTCTTCGTTGCCCCAGAGTCTTGGTGGATGTGGGGGGTGGAGGGGGTGGTGGTTGATGGAGTTATGGGTGGGGGGGGTGGGGCGGCGGGGGTTGACGGAGGCTAGCGAGGCCCGCGGCCGTTCCCAGTGCTCAGCTTGGCCCGGGGGATGCTCATCCTCTCCCCACACCCACCACGGGGGCCCATCTCCGGGGAGAAGCTGACGATGCCGCAGTCGTTCTTCACGCTCTGGAACTTGCTCTCTTTGGAAGGTTCCATGTAGACCACAGAGTTCTTGTTGAGGTGTTTCTTCAGGATCACCGTCTGAGAGGGCCAGACGCAGGGCTCAGGTTAGCGCAGACAAAACACCGCTTATTAAAATGAAATATAATGAGCGTCCAGGGAAGAGCCAAGGAGCTGTTCCTACATCCAACTGTTCCTGGTTAACCACGTCCGTAATTATGTGTATGTAGGAGATAATTTTCTCATAGTGAGTATATGAGAATTACACCGTGGTCTGGTGTGATGGGACAATTATACATCAATCAGATTGAGTAATAAACAGAATGCTTTTCTTTTGCAGCTCTGAGAGCCTTTAGCATTAAGAGAAAAAGAAAAAAAACATTCCCTGTTAATGCGCTCAGATTTGGCCTTGAAGAAACCGACAGCACTGACCCTAAAAGCATGTGTGTGTGTATGTGTGTGTGTGTGTGTGTGTCTAAGTGCGTGCAAGCGTTTGTGCGTGTGAAGATTAATGACAGCGGAGCTCCGCCTGACGTATGCCCTGATGTAACCTGTTTGACCTCTGACCTTCTTAGGGGCGCTGTAGCAGGACATCTGCACCCATTTCTTCTTCCTGTTCACCAGCAGCGCCACCACCAGGAAGATGACGATGGCCAGCAGCAGACCAGCCAGTATCCAGGCTGCTGATTGGTAGATGAGGGCCATCTCCGTTTGGCTGGGGTAGTTCTCACCCAGACGGCTGTCGTCTGTAACCGACCAATCAGAGAGCAGTGTCATTGAGTTCGTTTCACACACACATAGAGTCAACGGCGGCGTCAACAGTTCAATTGCTCCTGTATAATATAAAATAAAAAATGATCAAATATTTCATAAATATTCTATTAGTCCGGCGTTGTGTGCGTCACTCCGGGTCTCCACCAATCAGCACTGAGACTTTTCTCGACCCCACATTCATCTATTATTAATCTGTGTGCCATGAAACTCGTTTATCAAATCATCTCGCTTCAGCTCGGATCAAAGTCAACAAACAGGAATGACTTGGCAGGAGGAGAGGAGGAGCGCCGCGCCAAGATACTCTCCGCTAACACTGTTAGCTTACTGAGGAAAGAGAGAAGGAGGGAGGAGGAGTAGAGGAGGAGCACCGCGCCAAGATACTCTACGCTCACTCTGTTAGTCAACTGAGGAAAGAGGAGGAGGAAGAGAGGAGGAGAGGAGGAGGAGAGGAGGAGGAGAGGAGCACCGTGCCAAGATACTCTACGCTAACACTGTTAGCTTACTGAGGACAGAGAGGAGGGAGGAGAGGAGAGGAGGAGAGGAGGAGCACCGCGCCAAGATACTCTACGCTCACTCTGTTAGCTTACTGAGGACAGAGAGGAGGGAGGAGAGGAGAGGAGAGGATGAGGAGAGGAGGAGCACCGCGCTAAGATACTCTACGCCCACACTGTTAGCTTACTGAGGACAGAGAGGAGGAGGCAGGAGAGGAGAGGAGAGGAGGAGAGGAGGAGCACCACGCCAAGTACTCTACGCTTACTGGTCTGTGGAGGTTATGGGGACAGAGAGTGTGGACGATGTGTGAGTGTTGCTGACCTGTAGCAGCGAGGGAGGAGCACCGCGCTAAGATACTCTACGCCCACACTGTTAGTCAACTGAGGAAAGAGGAGGAGGAAGAGAGGAGGAGAGGAGAGGAGGAGCACCTCGCCAATATAGTCTATAGTTACCGTTCTATGGAGGTGATGGTAGAGAGAGTGTGTGGACGATGTGTGTTGTGTTGCTGACCTGTAGCAGCGATGATGATGATGATGTGTGTTGTGTTGCTGACCTGTAGCAGCGATGATGATGATGACAGGGGGTCTAGTGGCCGTGGTGACCCAGACAGGGCTGTCCGTAGTGGGGGTGCTGGTGGTACTGGTGCTGGTGGTCCCTGGGCTGGTTCTGAACGTAGCCCTGCTAGTGGACACAGTCACAGGAGCCGAGGTGGTCGACGTGTCTGTTTGGAAACCCACACGGCAAAACAAAACCCGTCAGAACCACCAGACAGAAACACCCACATAAATCCCTCCTACACACACACACACACACACACACACACACACACACACACACACACACACACACACACACACACACACATCCATCATTCCTCACGCCGGCCGGCAGAACCACCAGACAAACACACACACACACACACACACACGCAGGCACACACACACACACAGGCACACCTACATCAATCACTCCCCACGCCGGCCGGCAGCACCAGCAGAACAGCAGCAGGCCCGGTACTGCCAGTCCAGTGATAAGGAAGGTGTTTTCTAAAGATGATATCTCCATTGTAACATTATGTTCCTGTGCGAGTTCCCTGGGCCTCCCTCGGTGAACGTGACGGGACCGAAAACGTGAAACGGATCGTAAATCAGGCGGGACAATGGAGCGAGCCGGGCCCGGGGTTCCCCCCTCTCCCTGCCTAAAGGAACAGCTGACTTCACAGCCCACTTCCTGGGCCGGCCGTTGGCATGCCGACGGCAGCGGGAAACACGTGTTGAATGTGAGGGAATGTTTTCCCCTCTGACAGGGCTCGCTCTGTGTGTGTGTGTGTGTGTGTGTGTGTGTGTGTGTGTGTGTGTGTGTAGGTGTGTGTGTGTGTGTGTGTGTGTGTGTGTGTGTGTGTGTGTGTGTGTGTGTGTGTGTAGTGTGTGTGTGTGTGTGTGTGTGTGTGTGTGCTGTGTGTGTAGGTGTGTGTTTGTGTAGTGTGTGT
>JAPMUY010010349.1:0-32500 GCA_026901105.3 Galaxias olidus
TGTTCTGAAATCCTGAGCCTCTCCTCCAAATGGGCTACCTTCACAAACTGCAGATGTTCTGACGTATTAAGAAGTCATAAGACAAGCCCCTACAATTTATGTTACCGTGAGGATTTGAAAAGGGTAGCACATTCTGAGCAGTAATTTCCCCCTGTCATAATGGGCTACCAGGGCTTTAATGGGTTAACAAAGTATGCACTTACTTCAAAACACAGGGTAGCGGTCATTTCTCCTCATTTCTCCTCATTTCTCCTCATTTCTCCTCATACTATTCAATTGAGGTAGCCCATTTGGAGGGGAGGCTCAATTTTTCAGTTGTATCTGATAATATAGGCTGTCATATTTAGTGGGAAGCCAGCTGGGTAGATAGCCTCATAGAGAAGCGGAGTAGCAGCCGTAAGATTGCCGAGTTCCCAGGCCAGATAACACTTATGATGACATTTATGTAAATTGACCAAATCTTTACATATATTTAAAAGTAGCTTGTGCCACTGCATCTGCAGGCAGCCTTTCAGAAAACAGCCAGCCTATTTAGCCAGCCCTTAAATGTGTTAGTTTATCTAATTCTGTGCTTATTAGACAACATATGCTAGTTTCCTTTCAGAAGAACCCCCGCCACCACAGAATTACGTCCCCACCAATGTCTAAACCAAACCTATGCTCCTGATTGTTATTTGAAATATACTGTGTATTCCTGCATATTTTTGGACTGTGGGAGGAAACCGGAGTACCCAGAGGAAACCCACGCAAACTTCACACAGAAAGGCCCTTGGGTCAGGTGGGGATTGAACCCAGGACCTTTCTTGCTGTAAGGCACCAGTGGCACCCCCGAGCAACCCCAGTGAGGCACCCCCTGACCAACCGTGCAGCCTCCTATTATGTTATGTCATATTATGTAATGTTATGTCATATTATGTTATGTTATGTTATATTATGTTATGTCATATTATGTTATATTTATGTCATATTATGTTATATTATGTCATATTATGTTATGTCATATTATGTTTTATTATGTTATATTATGTCATATTATGTTATATTATGTCATATTATGTTATATTATGTCATATTATGTTATGTTATGTCATATTATGTTATATTATGTTATGTTATGTTATGTTATGTCATATTATGTTATGTTATGTCATATTATGTTATGTCATATTATGTTATGTTATGTCATATTATGTTATGTCATATTATGTTATGTCATATTATGTTATGTTATGTTATGTCATATTATGTTATGTTATGTCATATTATGTTATATTATGTCATATTATGTTATGTTATGTCATGTGATATTAGTTATATCTTGGGGTCTTTATGTATGAGGGTAATATTATGTTATGGAGATTATGTTATGGTCATATTATGTTATGTTATGTCATATTATGTTATGTTAGAGGAGCCAGAATGTTAGCTCTCAATATGTTATATTATCTTCGTTATGGTCATGAATCATGACCATTATGCGGATATGTTATGATAATGAGTTTGTCCTATTATGTTATGTCATATTATGTTATGAGAAGTTATGTTCGTGAGGGACTTATGCTTCTTGTGTTATGAGCCATATTATGTTATGTTATGTCATATTATGTTTATGTTATGTCATATTATGTTATGTTATGTTATATTCATGTTATGGCCTGTCATATTATGGAATGTTAGTTATGTTATGTTGCCTAGGAAAGGGAAGTTTGATATGTTATTATGTCGGACCAAGCGGATGACGATGATGATGATGATGATGATGATATGTAATGTTATGTCATATTATGTTATATTATGTCATATTATGTTATATTATGTTATGTCATATTATGTTATATTATGTCATATTATGTTATGTTATGTTATATTATATTATGTCATATTATGTTATATTATATTATGTTATGTTATGTCATATTATGTTATGTTATGTCATATTATGTTATATTATGTCATATTATGTTATGTTATGTTATGTCATGTCATGTTATGTTATATTATGTCATATTATGTTATGTTATGTCATATTATGTTATATTATGTTATGTCATATTGTGTTATATTATATTATATTATGTCATATTATGTTATATTATGTTATATTATGTCATATTATGTTATATTATGTCATATTATGTTATGTCATATTATATTATATTATGTCATATTATGTCATATTATGTTATATTATGTCATATTATGTTATATTATTATGTCATATTATGTTATGTTATTATTATGTTATGTTATGTCATATTATGTCATTATGTCATTATTATGTTATATTATATTATATTATGTCATATTATGTTATGTTATGTTATGTCATGTCATGTTATGTTATATTATGTCATATTATGTCATATTATGTTATGTTATGTTATATTATATTATGTTATGTCATATTATTATGTTATATTATGTCATATTATGTTTATATTATGTTATGTTATGTCACATTATATTTATATGATGTTATGTGATATCACATCTTACTCGTTCACCATGTCGTCCACCTCTCGGATGATGGTTTCAATCCATTTTCTGGCCTTTTCCAGGAACTTGATGGCCAAAATGGTGTTCTCCTTCTCCACGGCTTTGATCAGCAAGGGGAACAGAGTTTTGACCAGGTTGTAGCTAGTGCTGACACACTGTAGAGCAAAACAGATAATCAGTGTCAGTTAATGTGAACCATGTAGTTTGCCTTTTTCACACTAAACATCAACAGATCGATGATTGATTTGTTCTCTTCGAAATTCATTGAACATCATCATAATAATAGTTGATAATAATGATAATAATGATAACAATACTAGAAAAAAATCATAGTTGTTATGGTAGCTAGACATGACAAAATTGTGTTTTTATTTTACAAAACCTTTTGGGTCATTGTTTACAATGTTGCCATAGGCTGCATGTTCTATTTTGGTTTTTGGTTTTATTAATCCAAATATAATTTATTAAGTTATCTTGTTCTTTAACATAAATACCTGCAGCAGGAGAGCTTCTGAGGAATTAAACACCATCTGGGCCTCCACAGCGTTAGCCCGGATTATCCTCTCCAGCACAGGGAACTTTCCCAGACACAGGTAGGAGATGTGGAACAGCAGCTCTGTCTTCTCCCCAGCCGGGAGTAACTCAAGCAGAAACTGGGGGGTGACCGACTTGTCGAAACAGTCGTCATGCTTCCCTGAAATTGAGTTGAGTCAAGCATACACGTCTACAAACAAACCAAAACCCTAAAATAACCATTTAGACGTTCAATAAGAGTAACTCCAGCAGGAACTAGAGAGGGTGACTTATTATTAGAAGATGTAGCAGAGGGAACTTATTGGTTATTGATCTGGTGACATTTACAGTAAATAAAATTATGAAAGTGCACTACCAAATAAAGAACTTACCAGTGGAATTGGTGGTTATCACTGAATAAAGAAAACAACAATTATTTATTTAAATGTACTATTGATGACATTAAAGGTTGTAGAATAAAAAGTATATTAGAAGGGCAGAAAGTGTTAATAATATTGTAGACAGATTGAACTTTGTGTTTTGTATAAATCTATGTTTAATACAAAGTATATTAGAAGGGAAGAAAGTGTTAATAATATTGTAGACAGATTAAACTTTGTGTTTTGTATAAATCTATATTAAAATAAGAACTTACTGATGGAGGACATGTTGTTTGCTGTCGCTTTATGAAGATACAAAAATACAAATGCAGTTAATTAATATCTCACCAGTTAATCCAGAAGGACAATAGTATATAATAATATTTTTTGAGATACTGTAGAGACTCACCAAGCAGAGAGGTACACCTGTTCAGATCAGAGCATAGACTGTAGAGTCTCAATGATGATGTCCAGCTGCTTTCTTGGTCATTATTTATACAAGGAGGGTGACGCAATAGGAATCAAAGACTGGCTGAGACCAGTTTATCAAGAAGGACATTTTCACTTCCAGTTTTCCAAAAATATCTCTACAATCGTTATATGACATTCACAAAATAAAGAAAGCACATTATAATAAAAAATAAAGGAAAAAACGTGTAAGCAAGCTTGTAGTTTGATCTAGTTTGATAGTTCATCATAGTTTATTCAATTTTATCTCATTCAAAGAACATTCTTGGTCTGTTCTGAAAGATGCTGTACAGACGCAGCAGTTTAATATTGTTATTATTATAGTTAATATTTTGAAAAATGTACTAAATTAAACGATGTTTGTATAAATAATCTGATGGCACCTACATGCAGTTTCTCATAATATACAGATATATTAAGATTTCTTGTCAACAGTATTGACGTGTGATAATACATATCAGAAATGGAGAAAGTCTACACTTTTTGAGCCTCTAACAGACTGTTGAAGAGGAAATCAATGGAGAGGAAAGAGATTGTGTATCAGTGACAAATTTAAGAATAACTTGTTGGGTCATCTAATCTGTTATCTGTGACCAGCCTCAGTGCAGTGGCCCTTAGTGTAGCAGCCTGAGTGCAGGGGCCCTTAGTGTAACAGCCTTAGTGCAGGGGCCCTTAGTGTAACAGCCTTAGTGCAGGGGCCCTTAGTGTAGCAGCCTGAGTGCAGGGGCCCTTAGTGTAACAGCCTTAGTGCAGGGGCCCTTAGTGTAACAGCCTTAGTGTTGTTAATTGTAGCACATCCTTTCTAAACAGGTAAAGCCATTGTTATAATTATACCGATATCTAACTCAACATTTGGTAAAATAAAATTCTAGTTTGGGTGTGTATCTGTGTGTTCCAAAGCAGGGTTGTTTAATACAACCCTCTTGTGTGTGTGTGTGTGTGTGTGTGTGTGTGTGTGTGTGTGTGTGTGTGTGTGTGCGTGTGTGCGTGTGTGTGTGTGAGCATGTGTGTGTGAGCATGTGTGTGTGTGTGTGTGCGTGTTTGTAAGTGTTTGTGTGTGTGTGTGTGTGTGTGTGTGTGTGTGAGAGAGAAAAAAAGTGAAACAGAAATACAGAAAAAAGGGAATTCCTTCTGTTTTTTCGTTCCAAAGAAAGATTTCAACACTTTCTACTGTGTGAAAGGTTTGCTCAATCAAAGCCTCTCCCAGGGGTGGCTAGAGGTCATGACCTCCGTGCAATGATTAAAACAATGAGTACAGTTTTTTTTTACAACTGCTAACAAGTGTTTACCTATACTTGACATACTTTTTACTTTCTTAACACAGCAACACACCCACATCACACAGCCAAATAGTACATTCTTTGCTCAATACCACATTTTGTTAATTAAAAACAGACACTACATTTCAAAATGCAGTATAACTTTGTCTGCATACTCTAACTGTCAAAACAAAAAAACCTGAATCAATCTGAAATAATTTTGTCAAAACACTAGCACGTTTTCTTTCTAAGAGGAGCATATAGTTAATCATAGGCATAGCACAACAACCGTTGATGACATCACAAAAACATTCAAATTTTTAAGTTCTTCAGGCATATAGTATGAAATTCATATTTTTTTTATTCAGTTTCCTTTTACTATGAACCAGTCCACGTGTTTTGAGTGTCAAATGTGTCAATTTTTGGCACATACTATCTAACAGTGTCATCTTAACTTTAAAGATGAGACAGAATTGCGTAAAAACTGTATTTGCAACATGAAATTGGTGCCAGTGATCAACAAAAATGTTCTTCAGAGGAACAAAAATACAACGTACAATGTATTTGCATTGAGACTGGTGGCCTACAGTTACTGGACAAAGCAACAGTAATGATGGAAGTGTGGAATGCACTACTTGTCCGCAACGTAGTTTGTTGAATACTCCGGATAATGTAAGTCACGGTTGACTGTCTGACATTACAGTAGGATGGACTCCTTCACTAGCCTCTCTCAGTGATATACCATGCTTTACTGTATTACACATCAGGGACAACAACTCTTACTATCCACTGACACCACCACACACTCATACTCCTCTCCCTTACCTACATTGTCCTTTTCAAACTTATCCTCTGCCTGGTCCAGCTACTCCTCTCCCTGGTCCTCTCCCTCATCCCACTATTCCTCTCCAGACGTTATTTTTCCATCACCTCTCCTGTGCTGTATCCACACTGAACGGAATCTATCCAAAAAGTCCCCTTTTTACTGTGTATATCCAGGTCATTGAAATAACTTGAGTAACCTGGCTTTGTATTTGATTGACATTAGGACTCAGATGTGGTTGGTTTATTTTACACAACGTACAGTAAATTAGCTAATTTCCAATGTTTCAATGATATGTTCATTCCAAAATTCTTATTAGATGTTTCAACATAGCTTTTGAGCTGCTGTTGCAGAAGTACAGGATTTATACTGTATTTAAGATTTTGAACATAATGCTTTCATTTCTGGCACGGTGTTTGAAAGCATTTGTAAATAAGAAAAGAAAGGTCCCTAATTCTGGTATTGGGTTGACTTGTCTCTAAATAATATTGAAGAATTTTAGAAAGTGTTAATTGATTGAATATTGTATGAGAACTACATGGATTGTGTTAATGGTGTAGTCCACAATGATGGATGTTGTGCTTATTGTATGTAAAGTTTTGCTAATGTGACTACAGATTGGACAACAGTATGTAAGCGATTGTAAAAAGATGTAAGATGACATTAGACCCGCTTCTTCTAAACTTATTTTACCATGTTAAGATTGTCATTTGACTATCCTAATCGTTTTAAATATGTCATTCTGAAGTAGTTATTGGACAAAGGAATAGGACAAATGACAGTATGTAATTGTGTAAAACAGTGAATTTATTAAGATTTACATTTCAACTCCATCAGTTAAGGTGAATGTGCGGGAATGTCTTTGAAATATAAAATGTAATTGTATTTCCAAAACTAAATATTTATCATTGACGATTGCATACTAGTACTTTTATAATGCATTGCCATAAGTCTGGTAAGAAAATAGCAAAAGACAATCATACAGTAGCTATGGCAACATATATGTATTGGCGCTGAGCCAGCCAACCCAGAAGACGGAAGATTTACTTCAGTGATCAATAGCAGCAGAAGAGTATAAGTTGTCGAGTTTCTGTTTCAAAGCATTGTACTGTTTCTGCCAGTCCTGTGGCGACAGAGTGGACGGGTTGGTCTCCAGAAACTTGTAGGCGTCTTTGCTTTTGGCACCAAATAAGACGACAGCACGCTTACAGCCAGTTCTGAATGCAGTCCAGGCCTGAAAAACAAGTAGAAATAATTATTAACATCATACAATGCACCGCTATAACCAGGTTGCAAAAATGCATTGCAATTATTCTTTCAATATCAATACAATGTGTAATACAATTCTCCACAATAAATCACTGTTTAACCCTGTGTGCTTAACAAGGTTCTCTTTGGAGATTCAGGACTTGTTATTCCATTGGCCAAATAGAACCTTCCCGGGGAATTCCTTGAGTGAGAATCTTTTCACGAGTTATGATAAAACAATTTGTAGAGACTTCTTAGAGATATTAAGTCTGTGAAGATACTGCAAATAATAATAATAACAAAACACAAAGTTAAAGCTAAGTTATTATGCAAAACATATTACCGTGTTGGCCATGGTAATTGAATCAATAAACTCCTTTTTGAAATCAGGGTCTCTGAGCGATTGCATCAGGGCCTCTGCAGCAAAGGTCTTCTGCTCCAGATCAGCCACCAGCATTTTGATCCTCTCCCAGAAGCTCTTGAGTTGCAGCAGAATCTTCTGGATCCAGGCCACGTTAGCCTGGACCTCAGGGAGATGGATGGGCTCAGGAAGGGTGCCTGCATGGGACAAACAAAATTTAATTCAAAACTCAAACCTCATAATGTGCATACTAATGAATTATGTTGAATTTTGGATTTCTTTGCAGGGTTAATGGAACCTAGCTATTCAATAATTTGTCAAGAAATGTTTCGTTTGTTATTGGTAGATAGTTACATAAAGAAATATAATTTAAATAACAAACCATTACCCAGGTTTGTTAAAACTGTGACAAGCTTAAACTGCTCCTGTGCCAATGCCTCATGAGCTCGAGCAACTTCAACATTCAAAACATCTCTCGTTCTCTGCAGTGCTGATACTTTCATCTTGGCTTTTTCAATCCTTTGTTGATCGTCTGAGCTGTTCACAGCAGTTTGGATGCCATGAGCTATAATTCCAAAAAGGGGCACTGCCATCGCTGCAATGTGATACCTGTTGTTTCTCTCTGCGATGTCATTGACTACCGCTCTAAGATTATTTTCAGCTTGCCCAAGGTCTCTGGTGTTCTGAGAAAATCTATCATGTGCCGTCTTCCTCCGTTGTTCCAAGACCTGAATATTCTTCTTCAGTGTTTCTTGCTCTTCTGTCAGTTTTTTGTTCAAGGTGTCTAGTTCAACTCTCACTTTATTGACATCACTGGCGGCAGATGCAACCCCTCTGTTTAGTTGTCCATATCTGTTAATTTATATAGAAATAACATAGAAAACTGAAAATCCGACTCTATAAAGCCTTGCTGTAGTCACTTCATTAATTAATTAACTTTGTAACGAGCTGTAATGGCTAAGATCGCTCCATCAAAAGTGACATAATACACCTTAGAAAAACATTTTTAGAAGAATTCTGTGACTTTTGATAGCCGTACTGGCTTACAGTCATTATGCTAAGCTAGGCTACATTTATCTACCTACTTATTTAAACAACTCGTTGTTGGATGTACAATCATAACATTGATATCAATAATCTTGTCTGCCTAGGGGTAAGTTGGCACATGTATTGTTTCTCAAACTGTTGAACTGTTCCTTTAAATTCATCTTACTCCTTCACCATTTCCTCCACCTCTTGGATCATGTCTTGGATCCAGGCTCGGGCCTTTCCTAGAAAACAGATGGCCAAGATGGCGTTCTCAGTCTCCAGGGCTTTAGTGAGGAATGGGAAGAGAGTTTCGGTGAGGTTGCAGCTTGTGCTAGCACACTAGTTAGGGGAGGAAAACAGCCAAAATGTCAGTCAATTGGACACGTATAGTAAAGTTAACCAATATATAATTTATAAAACCCTACATCAGATACGCAAAAACAGGCATTTAGATGTTGCAACCACTGAAACATAAAAAAGGAGTATAACGTTACAACATAATTCTGAGGCTTTAGGTCTGTGAAACCACATTCAAGTGCTTCTCACACAATTGAAAATTCCAATGAAATATCTGCTCTCAACCCCGATCCATTCCAAATATTGGTTTCTAAAGTGCTCATATTGGAATATAGCATAATGGATATTTTAACACCATATCCTGTGTATTTAGAAAAACAGATTATACTCATTGTCCTTTGATACCTGCAGCAGGAGAGTCTCAGAGGAGAAAAAGGCAGTCTGGGCCTTCACAGCATTAGCCTGGATGACCCTCTCCAGCTGGGGGAACTTTCCCAGACACAGGTATGAGATGTGGATAAGCAGCTCTGTCTTCTCCGCAGCCGGCAGCAGAGTCTGCAGAAACTCTGGGGCAGCCATGTTGTCCGAACCTTCAAATAATAGCCATATTTAGCATTAATTAATTTAACGTAATTTTCCACAAGCAATGGGTCATAATGAGGTTAAAACCTCTAGAACTATTTGCCTCTGTGGTTAAAATAATATACTTAGAATTGGTTGGGGCATCTTAGATGGATCCCCGCCCCCAAAATCTAAACGGCTGTCAGATGCAAAGATTTTCCCAATATGCCATAACTAGACTTGTCTACTCATTTATTTGTCTAAAAATCCAGCAGGAACTAGAGGGTGACTTATTTTTAGAAGATGTAGCAGAAGGAACTTGTTGGTTGTTGATCTGGTGACACTTAATTTACAGTAAATACAATTATGGAAAGCCCAAGCGTGTAGTGCGGGTGAACTGGGAACGTCTGGAGGAGTCCCCGGTCCGGGAGGCCTTCAACTCACACCTCCGGCGGGGCTTCTCTGGCATCCCTGTGGAGGCTGGGGGCATTGAACCGGAGTGGGCGATGTTCAAAGCCTCCATTGCTAAAGCTGCGTCTGAGAGTTGTGGTCTCAAAGTCTTAGGTGCCTCATGGGGCGGTAACCCTCGAACATCCTGGTGGACACCGGTGGTCAGGGGAGCCGTCCGATTGAAAGAGGCCTTCCGGGACATGCTGTCCCGGGCGACTCCGGAGGCAGTTGCAAGGTACCGACAGGCCCGAAGGACTGCAGCCTCGGCCGTGGCAGAAGCAAAGCAGCGGGTGTGGGAGGAGTTCGGAGAAACCATGGAGAAGGACTTTCGGCTGGCACCAAAGCGGTTCTGGAAGACCATCCGACACCTCAGGAGGGGAAAGCAGGGAACCATTCAAGCTGTATACAGTAAGGATGGGACGTTGTTGACCTCAACTGACAAGGTGATTGGGAGGTGGAAGGAGCACTTTGAGGAACTCCTGAACCCGACAAACCCACCCTACATAGTAGAGACAGGGCTGGAGGATGATGGGGGATCAGCATCAATCTCCCTGGCGGAGGTCACTGAGGTAGTCAAACAACTCCACAGTGGCAAAGCCCCAGGGGTTGATGAGATCCGCCCAGAAATGCTGAAGGCTTTGGGTGTTGAGGGACTGTCATGGATGACACGTCTCATCAACATTGCGTGGGAGTCGGGGACAGTACCTAAGGAGTGGCAGACCGGGGTGGTGGTTCCCCTGTTCAAAAAGGGGGACCGGAGAGTGTGTGCCAACTACAGAGGCATCACATTACTCAGTGTGTGTCCCGGGAAAGTATACTCCAGGGTGCTGGAAAGGAGGGTTCGACCGATAGTCGAACCTCGGATTGAGGAGGAACAATGCGGTTTCCGGCCTGGTCGTGGAACAACGGACCAGCTTTTTACCCTCGCGAGGATCTTTGAGGGGGCCTGGGAGTATGCCAATCCGGTCTACACATGTTTTGTGGATGTTGGAGAAGTGTGTGTGATGTGGTTGTGTGTGAGTGTGTGTGGGAGGTGCTGCGAGGAAAGAGTTGGCCTCCTCCAAGGCTGCGCTTTGTCACCTATCCTGTTTGTGGTATTCATGGACAGGATCTCACGGCGTAGCCGCGGGGAGGGGGCTGCGGGTTGGTGGGCAAACAGAGGATTGCATCACTGCTTTTTGCAGATGATGTGGTCCTGATGGCATCATCAGTCTGCGACCTGCAGCACTCATTGGATCGGTTCGCAGCCGAGTGTGAAGCGGCTGGGATGAGGATCAGCACCTCCAAATCTGAGGCCATGGTTCTCAGCAGGAAACCGATGGATTGTCTACTCCAGGTAGGGAATGAGTCTTTACCCCAAGTGAAGGAGTTCAAGTATCTTGGGGTCTTGTTCTCGAGTGAGGGTAAAATGGAACGAGAGATGGGCCGGAGAATTGGAGCAGCGGGTGCGGTGTTGCAGTCGCTCTATCGCACCGTTGTGACGAAGAGAGAGCTGAGCCAGAAGGCAAAGCTCTCAATCTACCGGTCTATCTTCGTTCCTACTCTCACCTATGGTCATGAAGGGTGGGTCATGACCGAAAGAACAAGATCGCGGATACAACACGGAACACACAGTTTCCTCCACTGGCATCTCCCACACAGGGATAGGGTGAGAAGTTCAGCCATTCGTGAGGGACTCGGAGTACAGAGCCGCTGCTCCTTGCGTAGAAAGGAGCCAGTTGAGGTGGTTCGGGCATCTAGTAAGGATGCCACCTGGCCGCCTCCCTAGGGAGGTGTTCAGGCACGTCCAGCTGGACGGAGGCCGCGGGGCAGACCTAGGACCAGGTGGAGGGATTATATCTCCACACTGGCCTGGGAACCTCTTGGAATCCCCCAGTCAGAGCTGGTTAATGTGGCCCGGGAAAGGGAAGTTTGGGATGCCCTGCTTGAACTGCTACCTCCGCGACCCGACCCCGGACAAAGCGGATGACGATGATGATGATGATGATGATGACAATTATGGAAGTGCACTACCAAGTAAAGAACTTACTTGTGGAACTTTTCAATATACACAAGATAGGATGTTATAATATCCATTATGCCATACTCCAAGATGAGAAATATGAGAAACTGAGAAATATCCCTATACCTATCCCTGCAGGCGCTTTCTGCCAGCTCTGCAAGGATATTTACCACCTGAAAAGAAGAGAATCTTTCCCTACCCTGTTCCTGCAGGCTTGATACATGCCATGGTTATGACTGAATTAAGAAAACAACAATTATTTATTTAAATGTACTGTTGACGACATTTTAAGGGTTTAAGGTTGTAGAATAAAAAGTATATTAGAAGAGCAGAGAGTGTTAATAACATTGTAGACAGATTAAACTTTGTGTTTTGTATAAATCTATATTAAAATAAGAACTTACTGATGGAGGACATGTTGTTTGCTGTTGTTTCCGCTTTATGAAGATACAAAAATACAAATGCAGTTAATTAATATCTCACCAGTTAATCCAGAAGGACAATAGTATATAATAATAGTTCATCATAGTTTATTCAGTTTTATCTCATTCAAAGAACATTCTTGGTCTGTTCTGAAAGATGCTATACAGACGCAGCAGTTTAATATTATTATTATTATAGTTAATATTATGAAATATTTACTAAATTAAACAATGTTTGTATAAATAATCTGATGGCACCTACATGCAGTTTCTCATAATATCCAGATATATTAAGATTTCTTGTCAACAGTATTGACGTATGATAATACATATCAGAAATGGAGAAAGTCTACACTTTTTGAGCCTCTAACAGACTGTTGAAGAGGAAAACAATGGAGAGGAAAGAGATTGTGTATCAATGACAAATTTAAGAAATCCTTGTTGGGTCGTCTAATCTGTTATCTGTGACCTGTTTTGTGTAGCAGTGGCTCTTAGTGTAACAACCTTTGTGCAGGGGCCCTTAGTGTAACGGCTTTAGTGCAGGGGCCCTTAGTGTAACAGCCTTAGTGTAACAGCCTTAGTGCAGGGGCCCTTAGCGTAACAGCCTTAGTGTAGCAGCCTTAGTGCAGTGGCCCTTAGTATAGCAGCCTTAGTGCAGGGCCCTTAGTGTAAAGCCTCGTAGCAGTGGTCTTTAGTGTAAAGCCTCGTACCAGTGGTCCTTAGTGTAAAGCCACACGTACAGTGGTCCACACAACACTCACACACACACAGTGGTCCTTAGTGTAAAGCCTCACACACACACACAGCAGTGGTCCAAAGCCAGCAGTGGTCCACACAGCCACACAGTGGTCCACACACACACAGTGGTCACTGTAAAGCCTCGTAGCAGTGGTCCTTAGTGTAAAGCCTCGTAGCAGTGGTCCTTAGTGTAAAGCCTTGTAGCAGTGGTCCTTGGTGTAAAGCCTTGTAGCAGTGGTCCTTAGTGTAAAGCCTCGTAGCAGTGGTCCTTAGTGTAAAGCCTCGTAGCAGTGGTCCTTAGTGTAAAGCCTCGTAGCAGTGGTCCTTAGTGTAAAGCCTCGTAGCAGTGGTCCTTAGTGTAAAGCCTCGTAGCAGTGGTCCTTGGTGTAAAGCCTTGTAGCAGTGGTCCTTAGTGTAAAGCCTTGTAGCAGTGGTCCTTAAATAAATGGGGAAAAGAAACAAAAAACTGTTTGTTCATTTTAGCACATCCCTTCTAAACAGGTAAATACATTGTTATAATTATGCCACTATCTAACTAACCATTTGGTAAAATTACAATTGTAGTTTTTGTTTGTGCCTGTGTGTGTTCCAAAGCAGGGTTGCTCAATACAACCCTTTTGTGTGTGTGTGTGTGTGTGTGTGTGTGTGTGTGTGTGTGTGTGTGTGTGTGTGTGTGTGTGTGTGTGTGTGTGTGTGTGTGTGTGTGTGAGAGAGAGAGAGAAAGAAATTGAAACAGAAATAAAGAAAAAAGTTAATTCATTCCAAAGAAAGATTTCAACACTTCTTACTGTGTGAAAAGTTTGCTCAATTAACGCCTCTCCCAGGGGTGGCTAGAGGTCAGGACCTCCGTGCAATGATTAAAACAGTGATCAAACAATATAGGACACTACAGTGTGCCGTGTACACAGAACTTATAATAATACAGAACTTAATAATTTCCCCTTCCAGCGGACTGTCTGACACACTCCTGAAAAGACAAAGAACTGAAAATATGGTGTGCCATGAAAAAAAACTATAATCAGTTTAATTACCCAAAATATAGATCTACTAGCAAGTGGTTGGCAACCATAACAATAGCTAACAGTTTCGCTTTACTTTTAATGGACTAGTGAAATGTCAGTAAGCTGTGTGCTCACGGGCATGTTTGTGTTCGCTAACGGGCCTAGCACTAAACTGAGAGTGATACATTCTGTCCTATGTTCCTAATGTCAGTCACTAGAGTGATAGAGAGTGATACATTCTGTCCGATGCTCCCAATGTCAGTCACTAGAGAGATAGAGAGTGATACATTTTGTCCTATGCTCGTAATGTCAGTCACTAGAGAGAGAGTGATACATTCTGTCCTATGTCGCTAATGTCAGTCACTAGAGTGATAGCGAGTGATACATTCTGTCCTATGCTCCTAATGTCAGTCACTAGAGTGACAGAGAGTGTTACATTCTGGTAGAAGACCAGGAACCAGTCCAGTAAAACTGGTTTTAGAGCAGGAACCAGTCCAGTTAAGCTTGGTTTAGTTGTGCTAAACAACATATAATCCTATTCATATATGATCCCCTCCCATTCACACACAAACAGAAACAGACACACAGAATGTTTGATAAAAAACTGTTTCCTTTTTTTGTTCTGTTGTTTTTATTTATTGTACATAATTTGGAGGATGGTGGAAGTAACAGTCTGTCTGCTGAGGGGAGCAGAAAGGAGTGTAGGGGTCACAGGGTCATGGGGTCAGAGGTCAAAGGCTTAGAAGTAGTTGACGACCCTGCGGATGGACTGGATGTTGGCGTTCTGGGACTGCCACTCCATATGAGTGCAGTAGTCTCCTCTCTCCACAATTTACAAACGACCACGGAAGTTAGGCTCCTCGTACATCACCCAGCTACACAAACACACACACACACACACACACACACACACACACACACACACACACACACACACACACACACACACACACACACACACACACACACACACACACACACACACACACACACACACACACACAGGGAGACACATTCAGAGCATTAAGATGGTGGAATATAAGGAGACAGTAATATAAGTAGCGCTGAGAACGGGCTGATTGCAAGAGTTATTTTAAAAGACAAGAAGAAATGTTTTGTGTGAGAAAGAAGAAGAACGATTGGTTTCCATGATGTGCACAGCATAAATTCATGTCTGCATTTCTTCATTTTTTTGTATCATTAGAGTTATGACTGTGTGTGTGCGTGTGTGTGTGTGTGTGTGTGTGTGTGACTGTGTATGTGTGTGTGTGTGTGAGAGAGAGAGAGACAGAAAAAAGTTAAACAGAAATAAAGAATAAAGTGAATTCCTTATTCTGTTTTTCATTCCAAAGAAAGGTTTCAACACTTTCCACTTGTGAAAAGTTTGCTCAATCAAAGCCTCTCCCTGGGATTGCTTGAGGTCATGACCTCTGTGCAATGATTAAAACAATGATCAAACAATACAGGACACTACAGTGTGCCGTTTCTTGGGTAGGTCACCATCAACTGTTCCAAACTAAAACAAAAAACTGAGCTGTTTTAAACAAAACATTGCCATGGAGAATAGAATCCGTATCTATCAATAAAACACTTAAAGTGTCACTAAATTACATTTCATATTACCATAAATACAAATATCCTTTGATGTGAAATGCTTGTACTTAATTCAGAACTTGCTAATTTCCCCTTCCAGTGGAATGTCTGACACACTCCTTAGGAGACAAAACACAGAAAATATGGTGTGCCATGAAAAAAAACTATTATCAGTTTAATTACCCAAAATATAGATCTACTAGCAAGTGGTTGGCAACCATAACAATAGCTAACAGAGAACGGGTAATGGACTAGTGAAATGTCAGTAAGCTGTGTGCTCTGGGCATGTTTGTGTTCGCTAACGGGCCTAGCTAAAATTTTGTACATAACTAGCCATGAATAAGTTAGAGATTTGACTCAACAAATGTCAGTCACTAGCGTGATAGAGAGTGATACATTCTGTCCTATGCTCCTAATGTCAGTCACTAGAGTGACAGAGAGTGTTACATTCTGTCCTATGCTCCTAATGTCAGTCACTAGAGTGACAGAGAGTGATACATTCTGTCCTATGTCGCTAATGTCAGTCACTAGAGTGACAGAGAGTGATGCATTCTGTCCTATGCTCCTAATGTCAGTCACTAGAGTGACAGAGAGTGATACATTCTGTCCTATACTCCTAATGTCAGTCACTAGAGTGATAGAGAGTGATACATTCTGTCCTATGCTCCTAATGTCAGTCACTAGAGTGACAGAGAGTGTTACATTCTGGTAGAAGACCAGGAACCAGTCCAGTAAAACTGGTTTTAGAGCAGGAACCAGTCCAGTTAAGCTTGGTTTAGTTGTGCTAAACAACATATAATCCTATTCATATATGATCCCCTCCCATTCACACACAAACAGAAACAGACACACAGAATGTTTGATAAAAAACTGTTTCCTTTTTTTGTTCTGTTGTTTTTATTTATTGTACATAATTTGGAGGATGGTGAAAGTAACAGTCTGTCTGCTGAGGGGAGCAGAAAGGAGTGTAGGGGTCACAGGGTCATGGGGTCAGAGGTCAAAGGCTTAGAAGTAGTTGACGACCCTGCGGATGGACTGGATGTTGGCGTTCTGGGACTGCCACTCCATGTGAGTGCAGTAGTCTCCTCTCTCCACAATGTACATACGACCACGGAAGTTAGGCTCCTCGTACATCACCCAGCTACACCAACACACACACACACACACACACACACACACACACACACACACACACACACACACACACACACACACACACAGGGAGACACAGAGCATTAAGATGGTGAAATATAAGGAGCAGTCATATCGTTGAGTAGATATGTTACTATACATTAATATAGTAGAATACACAGGGAGAGACGTTGCCATATTGGAGGTATTAAGGTGAGTTATGAGTGACTTGGTACGGAGTAAGGGTTGATTGCAAAAGTTTATATAAAAGACAAGAATAAATGTTTGTGTGAGGAAGAAGAAAAATGTTTGTGTGAGGAAGAAGAAGAATGTTTGTGTGAGGAAGAAGAAGAATGTTTGTGTGAGGAAGAAGAAGAATGTTTGTGTGAGGAAGAAGAAGAATGTTTGTGTGAGGAAGAAGAAGAATGTTTGGCATGAATTAATGTCTGAATGTCTTCCTCTTTTATTTACATGTGAGTGATGAGTGAGTGTGTGTGTGTGTGTGTGTGTGGGTGTCTCTGTGTGTGTGTGTATATGTGCATGTGTGTGTGTGTGTGTGTGTGTGTGTGTGTGTCTGTGTGGACTCACGCTCCGTAGCCCTTGATGGAGTTGATGCAGCTCTGTGTGTGTGTGTGTGTGTGTGTGTGTGTGTGTAGACTCACGCTCCGTCCCCGTAGACCTTGATGGAGTTGATGCAGCTCTGTGTGTGTGTTCGTGTGTGTAGACTCACGCTCCGTCCCCGTAGACCTTGATGGAGTGATGTGTGTGTGTGTGTGTCTGTGTGTGTGTGTAGACTCACGCTCCGTCCCCGTAGACCTTGATGGAGTTGATGCAGCTCTTGGAGAAGCCGCGGCTTTGCAGGAAGGGGCAGTCGTCACAGATCTCCACACACTGGCCAGAGAAGTTACATGCCTCAAACAGCTCGATGCGGTAGTGTTCTCCATGCTGCACAGACAGACAGACAGACAGACAGACAGACAGACAGACAGGTTAGTACAGCTTTTCATTTATGCTGTTATTGAGAAACAGACAGACAGGTTGGCAGAACTATTCATCAACGCTGTTAAATACAGAGATAGACAGACAGACCGACAGACAGACAGACAGACAGACAGACAGACAGACAGAGAGGGAAACAGGCAAACACACAGACAGACAGAGAGGTTAGACAGACAGGCGATCCCCTCACCATGCGGATAGGCTTGCAGGAGCCCATGTGGTCGTTGTGGGAGTTCCAGCGCTGGAACTCGGGGTACTCTCCGTGCTCCAGGATGTACTGCTGGCCCTTGAAGTCGGGGTGGTCGTAGCAGATGAAGGCACCGCTCTCCACACGGATGGAGTTCACGCGGTTCATGAAGCCACGGTCCTGGAAGTTGTCAGAGTCACCTCTGACCTCCAACTTCCTGCCTGTGAAGCACTTACCCTCATAGAAGGTGATCTAGAAAAAGAGGAGGGGACAGGAAGTACAGTCGTCATATCAGGAGATAGCAGGCTAGCGCAGCCACTGCAGGAGATAGCAGGCTAACATAGCCAATGGAGGAGATAGCAGGCTAGCGCAGCCAATGCAGGGGATAGCAAGCTAACATAGCCACTGCAGGAGATAGGAGGCTAACGTGGTCAGTGCAGGAGATAGCAGGGTAACGTAGCCACTGCAGGAGAGAGCAGGCTAACGTAGCCACTGCAGGAGATAGCAGGCTAGCGCAGCCACTGCAGGAGATAGCAGGCTAATGTAGCCACTGCAGGAGATAGCAGGCTAACATAGCCACTGCAGGAGATAGGAGGCTAACGTGGCCAATGCAGGAGATAGCAGGCTAACGTAGCCACTGCAGGAGAGAGCAGGCTAACGTAGCCACTGCAGGAGCAAGCAGGCTAACATATCCACTGCAGGAGATAGCAGGCTAGCGCAGCCACTGCAGGAGATAACTACAATGCAACTTACAGTACAATGGGCTGGAGCAATTGAGGGCTAAGTGCTTTGCTCAAGGCAACACTACTAGTAGTGGATTTTAACTTACAACCTTTTGGTCACATAGGCAGTAGTCCTACCCACTAGGCCACCACTAACCACAGACCTAGATTAGTCTCCACTGTGGAACACCTACACACCCATGTGTTTACGCTACACCAGGCCTCCATAGCCACACTGGTAAAAAGGCCAGTAACTATCAAAACAAACTGAAAATCAATTCATTAAATTCATTCAATGTCAGTTATTCTGTCAGATACCCTCTTATTTTATAATTCAAAGATTCTGTAGACTCAGGATTACAAAGTAGTGGTCACTACACATTGACAAAGGACGCACACTGCTTATCAAGTCACCACTCTCTGATTAAGAGTACACAGCGGCCTCTAGTGGTGTAATGTAAACATAACCACATCAATGCTCAGTCCTGGCCTCATTTAAGAAAAATACACCAAATGTTTTCCAATACCGACCAAATAATGTTACTGATTCATTTTTCAATTAGTTTAAATTCAGCTCTGATATCATAATTAACAAAGTGATGTGCTTCAAAGTGCAGTCAATTGTAGAATCCAATCATTCCATCAGAAACATTATATTTTATGTTTTATGGGATATCTTTCACTCTCTCTATTCACAGTCAGTGGGTTCTAAAAGCAAACTAACAACGGTTCTGACTGAAGCCAGCCAGAGTAGAATCTGTTAAAATAGCTTTCAAAGCAGCGATAGTAGGTCCAAACCGAGCAGCGGGCCCAGCTGTGTTCAGTATGTGTGTTATGGAAACTTAACAGCTGGAAAACGCTTCTGTTTGAAAGATGTTGCCTGGTGTTTTCTAGTTTGACACCCTTGGTCCATAAACAGATTCTTCAATGCACCTGCTCCCCTGCTGTGACTGTAGTGTCTATACAGGTGTGTGTGTGTCCAGGTGTGTGTATCACCAGGTGAGTGTATCCAGGTGTGTGTCTCACCAGGTGTGTGTGTGTGTGTGTCCAAATGCCAACACACATAGCCTGCTTACCTTTCCAGAGTACTGCGACATTTTCCACTGGATACTGTCCAACCGACACACAACTAAGAAATTGTAACCTTGAAAAAGTTGGACAGGCCAATATATACGGCCGGGGGGAGAGTGCGGGGGCGAGTGGGGGGGCTGTCGCGAGGCCCGGCCCACAATGACAGCACAATGGAGGGGCTTTGAGGCTAGTGCTGCCTGGGCACTTTCCCTTCTGTGTCTGCTCCTGCTGATTCTGGAGCTTTGGCTCTGTGTGTGCAGCTCCCAGAGGAATGTGCTGGTCCTGAGCTTTAGGGAGCTGGATGAATGAATTGAGGCACTCAGGAGCGTTTTTACAGACAGGCTAGGTGAGCGTGTCAGTGTGTGTGTGTGTGTGTGTGCGTGCAAGTTGTGATATGCAATGATATGCTGTGTAATACCGCTTCCATGTGTTTCATATTGTGTGTGTACAGTAACTAGAGAACAAAAATGTATTGCTACACTATAGCACCTGATGATATGACTATTTCACTTTGATAAAATTTTCATACACTGTTTTGTCAGCACGGTGGCTCGGTGGTTAGCACTGTTGCCTCACAGCAAGAAGGTCCTGGGTTCAATCCCCACCTGACCCAAGGGCGTTTCTGTGTGGAGTTTGCATGTTCTCCCCGTGTTCGCGTGGGTTTCCTCCGGGTACTCCGGTTTCCTCCGGGTACTCCGGTTTCCTCCCACAGTCGAAAAACATGCAGGTTAATTGGTGACTCTAAATTGCCCGTAGGTGTGAATGTGAATGTGAGTGTGAGTTGTTGTCTGTCCCTCTATGTCGGCCCTGTGATGGACTGGCGACCTGTCCAGGGTGTACCCCGCCTCTCGCCCTGTGTCCACTGGGATAGGCTCCAGCCCCCCCCGTGACCCTGTACAGGATAAGCGGTAAAGTTAATGGATGGATGGATGTTTTGTCATTCACTGACCACCGGTCTATATAGAGTATCTAGGGACCTCTAAAGTGTAAAACTAAATGAATGGTTGTGATGATCTCTGATTAAACAATAAAGTGTTAGCCTCTGATTAAACCATAAAGTATCAGTTAGGCTGTGATTAAACAGTAAAGTATCAGTTAGACTAAAATAGTCCAATTTTTTAGGATTGAAAAGTTACCAGACACCAGAGACATCTTTGGATAGGGCCTGAATCGAGTTTGAAAATGTGCAATTCCCAGAAAGCTGAGTGTGCCACATACACGCGAACACACACACACACACACACACACACACACACACACAGACACACAGACACACACACACACACACACACACACACACACACACACAGACACACACTCACACACACAGACACAGACACACACACACACACACACACACACACACAATAGCTCCTTCCATTTGTTTCCAAATTCTTAAGAAGGCTATGTCTACCGGGGACCTCTGGTTTCTCCATTCATTGTGGAACAATGAATGCTTATTTCTTACAAGTGTATTAAAAATAACCCACCTGTGGATCTTCCCCTTCCTATGGGGAGTGAGTCATGCTCCTGGACTGTTAGCGCCCTCTGGTGGGCACAAACAGCCATGCATTATCTCAGAGATTTCATTCACTTCTTTATTGATTTCTTTCTGTACTCTATTCATTCAGCTCTTATATCTATATATGAGAACATAACATAGTATGGAACCAAACCTCGTGATACGGCCACTTCAAATAGTTTTTGCTATGTTCTAGAGGAAGAGGATAACCCAGACTCCCTGTACACTCAGTCTGTTAAGTATTGATCCCTACGTCTCACACCACATGAAATGCATAACCTAAATAAGACAATGTTCAAACCCTGTTTAGTCAAAGGATAGCAAAATCACGTGCCCCCCCCCCCCCCCCCCGCAGGTTCAAGTTCAAGTTCAGACTCTTGTGACAGTTTCAGATTTCATGAATACTTGTGCACAATTACTGCAGTAACAATTATATACCTATAACCCATTTCGCTTGCTTATTTTTATGAATGACCTTTCACCGCCAATGTTTCCCCCCACGTAGCGAAGAGCGTGCTGGTTCAGAATTAAGGGGGACTGCGGTTGGCTTGTTTTAAATATAACTTTATACATTTTCACTTGACTTTATAATTCCAAGCACTACAAACGTTTGCTTTCTAATTTGATGGATAATATATTTTTGAATGTGTAGCACAAATAAATGATTAGATTTATTTTTTATGTTTATGTTTTTTAAATGTTAGGGGGGCCCTCCCCGGAGGCGGGGCCCCCCCGCGGTGCGTGCCTTGCGGCCCCCTCCCCTACGCCACTGGCGGGTGCCAAGATGCTGCCTGCTTCTCTCTCGCGGTGGTGACGTGTTTAGCCACAGCATCAGCACCACGAGGCTCGTGCCGGCTCGTGATTGATCGGTTATTGATTGTTCCAAACGTCATAGTAACCCAATGTGATCATGTCAGTTGCCATCGGCTTTCTAGCTCATTTGACAGCTCACAAATATCCATTCCATCACCTGATTAATGATAAATACATATATTCTCTGACTGATTTGATCTCTACCTTTCAGAGGAGTCTTCTCAGATTCGGAAGCTAAATGGTGTTTGTTCTTTTGTCGCTCTTGCTAAAACGCCTTACTAATACAATAGGTTGGTTG
Source organism: Galaxias olidus (assembly GCA_026901105.3). Lineage (NCBI taxonomy): Eukaryota > Metazoa > Chordata > Actinopteri > Galaxiiformes > Galaxiidae > Galaxias > Galaxias olidus. Next base: position 22,385 of record JAPMUY010010349.1, read on the forward strand.
TGTGGAGCGAAACCCATTACAGATCTGTATCCTAAAACCTTTTTTTCGAGATTTAATTTGAGGCATCTTTCCCCATGCATTCCTGCGCTTAGCGTCTGTTTCTCTTCCTGCAGCTCCTTACTCCCCACAGGCACAGCAAAGCATGCTAAAATATTCATGATCTCCAAATTATGATTGGTCACAGTAACATGAAAAGGAGGACTTTCTGACTATCTCTACGCTGGGGTTGGACAAGGAACTTACATCAGTTATTAGTGTCCTGTCAGAAATGTCAACAACCAACTGTTTTAGCCAATGGAGGCATGCAAATGAAAACTATGGCGAGATAGGATTTTAAACAGACTACTTGGTGCACTTGACGTTTGTGTTTGAATAACCAAGTAGCTAGCTAGCTGGCTAGCGTGTTGGAGTATACTTTGTTTTGCACTTTGAACCTCCCTCCCCTTGTTATGGCTGGTGCACTTAACCTACTAGCACCGTGGCGATTTGTCAGGTTTGCCCGGTAAGTAAATAAGATGATTGCGGCCTGCTGTGCGAGTAAAATGTTTTATCTGTGGCGAACACTAACAGTGTCAGGTGTGCTGAGGTCAAAGCTGGAAGGAGAATCCTTCGGAGTTGCAATGAATGGTAGCTACGCTATCTACTACTAGCTCGTATGCTAGCTGTCAGATTGTGTTTGCTACCTCGGTAGCGAGCTAAGTAGCTTTCTAACAAACTGTGGATGCGTCTCGCTAGCCACCGGCTTTCCTTGATAAAAGCAGGGTACTGTAGTTAGTTAGGAGTGCTGCATCAATGGGCAGTTAGCTAGCTAGCTAGCTAGCTTGTTACAGTTAGCATGATATCCCCGCTCTGCTACAGTGCGCTAACCGACCTTTGCTCCAGATTCCAGTTAGCCTAGCCGTAAAGCGTTGGTGTCTGGTCTGGTTAATACTAGACAGACGCTGGGCAAGCTAGAGGAAAGGTTGAAGTGTATGTACCGTGAGATCTCGAGCGTGTATATGTGCACGCCTGCACGATCTGTAATATTGTGCACTCTGTTGTGCACTTGTCATGCAGTTCATTCCATTAATATTATCGTATATCTTTAGTATTTAAAAATCTCCACTGTAACTGTGATGTCGACGTAATTCATAATACAAATGCCTGACTGTCTTTGTCTCTGCTTTCGACGTTCCTCATCATGAAAGAAAACCCTGTTGTTTCTAGTTTGGTTCAGGAGATAGCCTTGATTAAGCCTAACAAGTAGATGAGTGCCAAAACAAGAACACCACCACCAACCCCCCCCCCCCCCTCTCTCTCTCTCTCTCTCTTTCTCTTTCTCTCTTTCTCCCTGACTCCAGGGCGGTCCAGCTGTGCTACATTCCCAGTTTACAGTTCCACGCCACAGGTTCCTCTATGATGGCGGCCACTGTGGAGCAGTTCAACCATGCCAAGAGCCAAATGGGCACCCTGAAGAATGACCCCGGCAACGAGGCCAAGCTCAAAATCTACGCCCTCTTCAAACAGGTGAAGTAACTCTCGACCAGCATCCAAGCCCTTCATTGGTTTCATTCAGAAACATTAGCTGACAATCTGATCAGATTGTTCCAAATGCAAATGTAGCTGACTTTATCATTTGTACATTATAACTTGGACTCTATCTCTTACCCTCTGTCTCCTTCCTTCCCTCCCTCTCTCTCGCCCTGGGACCTCTATTCCTCCTTCTCTCTCCCCTTGACCTCCCTTTTTCTCTCCTTGACCTCCCCCTGCCCCTCTCTCTTTCTCTCTCTACCCTCTCCCTTCTTCTCTCCCCCCTCCCTCCCTGCAGGCCACCCAGGGGCCCTGTAACACTCCTAAGCCGGGCATGCTGGACTTCATCAACAAAGCGAAGTGGGACGCATGGAAGTCTCTGGGCTCCATCTCTCAGGTACACTGACCCCTGTCGCCATGGAGATATCCCCACTGACTCCTGTCTCTATGGAGATATCCCCACTGACCCCTGTCACCATGGAGATATCCGCACTGACCCCTGTCGCCATGGAGGTATCCCAACTGACCCTGGTCGCTATGGAGTTATCCCCACTGACTCCTGTCTCTATGGAGATATCCCCACTGACTCCTGTCTCCATGGAGATATCCCCACTGACTCCTGTCTCCATGGAGATATCCCCACTGACTCCTGTCTCCATGGAGATATCCCCACTGACCCCTGTCTCCATGGAGGTATCCCCCTGACTCCTGTCTTCATGGAGATATCCCCACTGACCCTGGTTGCCATGTAGATATCCCCACTGACCCCTGTCTCCATGGAGATATCGCCAATGGCCTCCACTATTATTTTATAGATCATTTTCTATGATTAATGAGTGAAAACTGGGACAGACAGAGTAGGGTGTATCTTCTGTAGTTAAACATGATAATCCCCTCATTGTTTTTATTTATTTATTTAATTCTAAATTATTTCTATTCATCCTCCTCTCTCTTCATGCCCAATCAGGAAGAAGCAAGGCAGAACTACGTGGATCTGATTGGTTCTCTGGTGGAGGCGGAGGGAGGCTCCGCCCAGGTGGCCGCACAGCCTGCTGGGAGTGCAGCGGCGTACGAGACGCTGTTGGTCACGACAGAGGACCGCATCACTACCATCACACTGAACAGGCCCGCCAAGAAAAACGCCATCACTCACGAGGTGTGTGTGTGTGTGTGTGTGTGTGTGTGTGTTTGTGTGTGTGTGTGTGTGTGTGTGCGCGTGCGCGTGCGCGTGCGTGGGTGGGTGACTGACTTGGTGCAGCAAATGATAAAACAAATGTTAACAAAGTACTTGGCTCCTAACACCTAATAATGCCCCTCTCCTTCTCCACCTATCTCTCTCTCTCTCCCCTTCTCTCTCCCTCTCTCCCCCCTCTCCCTCCTTCAGATGTACAATGAGATCATCAGGGCTCTGGACCAGGCGGCCAAAGACAGTTCAGTCATCACCGTCATAACCGGTAGGTCCCCAGGAGCCAGCACTGCACTTCCTGTTTGAGCTGATGGAGCTGGATGGGTGTAATCAGATAGAGATGAGAGAGCTGCAGGCTCGGATTACACCCATCTTACTGATTTAGATCTGATTCTGTCTGATTAGACCCATCTTACTGCTTTAGATCCAATACTGATTACACCCATCTTACTGCTTTAGATCTGATTCTGTCTGATTACACCCATCTTACTACTTTAGATCTGATCCTGTCTGATTACACCCATCTTACTACTTTAGATCTGATCCTGTCTGATTAGACCCATCTTACTGCTTTAGATCCGGTACTGATTACACCCATCTTACTGCTTTAGATCTGATCCTGTCTGATTAGACCCATCTTACTGCTTTAGATCCGACACTGTGTCAGATCTGATTAGATCTATCTTTCTGCTTTGTGTAGGTGCTGGGGATTTCTACTGCAGTGGCAATGACCTGACCAACTTCACTAAGATCCCAGAGGGAGGGGTCCAACAGATGGCCACCAACGCTGGAGAACTGCTCAGGTACTCTGCTCACTGACTGACTGCTTTACTGACTGACTGGCTGACTGCTTTACTTAATGACTGGCTGGTTGACAGGCTGGATGACTGACTGGTTGACTGACTGGTTGACTGATTGATTGGCTGGTTGGCTAATTTAGTCATTAAAAACTAAACTATTGAGTGGAGTAATCAATGAGTGAGTGCTGACCGTAAAAATAATCAATCGTCTTTTAAATACATAAATTGTGTGTGTGTGTGTGTGTGTGTGTGTGTGTGTGTGTGTGTGTGTGTGTGTGTGTGTGTGTGTGTGTGTGTGTGTGTGTGTGTGTGTGTGTGTGTGTGTGTGTGTGTGTGTGTGTGTGTGTGTGTGTGTGTGTGTGTGTGTGTGTCCACAGGCAGTATGTAAAGGCCTACATAGACTTCCCTAAGCCTCTGATGGCTGTGATCAATGGACCAGCAGTAGGAGTGTCAGTCACTCTGCTGGGCCTGTTTGATATCGTCTACGCTACGGAGAGGGTGATTACACACACACACACACACACACAGAAACATAGACATGTACACACACACACACACACACACACAAACAAATATACATGATAAAAGTAATATTAAAGGTCTAATGTTATGTAAACAATTTCATTTCTATTCACCCCCACCTCACTGTCTCTCTGGTCTCCAGGCAACATTCCACACTCCGTTCAGTCAGCTAGGTCAGAGTCCAGAGGGCTGCTCCTCCTACACGTTCCCCAAGATGATGGGTAACGCCAAGGTACACACACACACACACACTACACCTTCCCCAAGATGATGGGTAACGCTAAGGTGTACACACACACACACACACACACACACACACCATCACTAAGGTACTCACACACACACACACACACACACACACACACACAACACCTTCCCCAAGATGATGGGTAATGCTAAGGTGTACACACACACACACACACACACACACACACACACTACGGTACACACATGTACGCTAACGCTATGGTACACACACACACACACACACACACACACACACAGTATAGTGGTTTTGTTCTCCTCTTTCAGTACAAAGCATGAATTACATTTCAGTTAAAGCTGACAGTGGTCAAGGCCTCTAATGTACTATTATTTGCTTTATCATCCCTCTCTCTCTCTCTCTCTCTCTCTCTGTCTCTCTCTCTCTCTGCCTCTCTCTCTCTCTGTGTCTCTCTGTCTCTCTCTCTCTAACAGGCCAGTGAGATGTTGCTGTTCAATAAGAAGCTGACAGCGGTGCAGGCGTGTGCTCAGGGTCTGGTGACAGAGGTCTTCCCAGACAGCAGCTTCCAGACTGAGGTGTGGAGCAGACTGAGGGCCTACGCCAAGCTGCCCCCCAACGTAAGACACACACACACACACACCTACGTAAGACACACACACACACACGTAGCCAAGCTGCCCCCCAACGTAAGACACACTCACACACACACACACACACACACACACACACACACACACACACACACACACACACACACACACACACACACACACACACACACCTAGCCAAGCTGCCCCCAATGTAAGACACAAACACACACACACACCTACGTAAGACACACACACACACACCTACGTAAGACACACACACACACACACACACACACACCTAGCCAAGCTGCCCCCAATGTAAGACACAAACACACACACACACACCTACGTAAGACACACACACACACACACAAACTAGCCAAGCTGCCCCCAACATAAGACACACACACACACACACACACACACACACACACACAAATAGCCAAACTGCACCCCTACATAAGGCACACACACACACACACCTCTAGCCAAGCTGCCCCCCAATGTAAGACACAAACACACACACACACCTGTGTGTTTGGGCAATACGGTGGCTCAGTGGTTAGCATTGATACCTCACAGCAAGAAGGTCCTGGGTTTGTTGTGTCATTTCAATTAGAAGAGATTACAACTCTAGATACAAAATGCTGGAAGTGGAAAGCCAAAGTTTCAGGAGAGTAGGTTTTATTCAGCATAGAATAAGACCCAGTGAGTCTGCAGATATCAACTGAAATGCACAGACATTTTCAGGCTTTAAATACATTTCTCTGGCCTTCCCCAAAGTTCTAACAACTCCCCTTAATGCAATACAACACCCAAAAGCACCCCAGGAAATCTCCTTCTTGTCTATTGGATAGCAATTATTTTGCAATCCCCCTTCCATTTTTTTATTCTTATACTGAAGCCCCAGGGTCAGGTAAAACAACACTCTCTTCTTTCCTCAGAACAACAAACAATAAAGTCTTTGCTTGCTTTTACTGCCTGTCTATCAGATTCAGTCAACATCCTGCATTCTTCCTCTGCTTTGCCCCCCTTAGGTGATCTGATTTCCTGGGAACAGTCAGTACATAGATCTAGACCATCTAGACATGCTCACCTCGGCCTTACCCTTTCTCCGTTTCCTTTAAATGCCTGTGTCCCTTAGTCATCTCTATTCTGCATTTTAAATCAAATTGTAGTAAACTATGCTTACCTAATAATCTTTCATTTTGATTATGAATACTTGACTGTAAAAGGTATCTATTTTTAACACTAATTATACCACAGGTTTGAACCCTGGCTAATCCAGGTCTGTGTGGAGTTTGCATGTTAGGTTATCCTGTCAGTGTCCAGAGTTGGTCAGTTTCTCCCTACAGGGCCAGGTCACCACTGCAAAAGAGAGCTCGTTTGCAGTTGGACTTACCTGGTAATAAAATATAAATAAAACACCTAGCCAAGCTGCAGTTTAGCTGCTCTGCCAGCTAACTCTGAGTCCTCTCTCTTCCCTAGCCAACGTAAATGTATTCTTTGGTGTAGGTTTTATTTTACCAGTACTATGTATTTTATCTTCATAGGGTCTGGATTTCCTGACAAACACTCGTCCCCATGGTAGACAGAGACACACACTACCTAACGCTGACGCCCCCAGTTAGTGACGTTTGTTTGTTTCTTTGTGTCCCTCCAGTCTCTGGCGCTGTCCAAGCAGCTGATCCGGGGGGTGGAGACGGAGCGCCTCCATGCTGTCAACGACGCCGAGGTGGAGCGTCTGGTGGAGCGCTGGCTCTCTGACGAGTGCATGGCCGCCATCATGAACTTCTTCCAGGCCAAGGCCAAGCTGTGAGAGGGGTCGTCGCCATGGAGACCAGCCAGTGGGACCAGGAAGTCCTTCAGATCACCTCCAGAGAGAGCAAAGCAGAATAACTTTTATCAACAGTCGAGATTATGTTTGTTTCTTTAGAGATTGAAATCTTTAGGGTTTATTTGACTCACCTGACAGCCATGATTCAGTTTAATTATCCAACATTGCAGGTCTTTCATATGTAATACAATCTTCATTTTTTGTTTGACAACTAACCGGGTCACAAACCTTCCTTTAACACTGTTTGTTGCGGCTCAGATGTTCAGCGTTGAAATGATTTAAACATGATTGGTGTTTTCACATGAGATATTCTGCTGTAGGAGCCAGAGTTATAATGACTTCCTGTGGAAAGTCATTCAAGCTAAAGTGCTACCGTGGTAACGGCTACTGTTAGCATGATAACATGGAGCTAGCACTGCTTAGTGCTAGCTTAGATCATCTTACAGCCTTAAACCAAACGGCCAGACAGCTGTTTTTACATCTGCTTGTAAATTAAATAGGATTGTTGGTGTAATGTATAGTTTGTTAGAATTCAAACAACACTTCTGTAAAGTTTGTATATTTTTAACACCTATTAAGGAAGATAACTACTTCTCATGTTTCAGGAGCATTTGAGTCCTCACTGACTGTTCGATTGTGCCTTGCACAGTAAACTAAACCACGACAAACAGTTTGATGCCTTATGTAATTTGAATAATACTATTCCGTGTACAGTATGATAGTTGGAATGTTGATACTGTTTACTCATGACAATAACAGTTAAACATGGATACATCCTCTTACCGTCCATGATGTAATGTGACATAGGCCTAACTTCAGCAGTATATTAAAATTATAATTTGAACAAAAAATCTCTATCTTTTGTGTGTGTTTTCTTAGTGACAAAATAAGTGGTAGTCATGTGCTACAGCAGTTTGTTTATCCAGGAACTGATCCTGTCTGGATTTGAGACAGTTGATGTGTAGGAATGATTAGTGTTTATCCAGGAACTGATCCTGTCTGGATATGAGACAGTTGATGTGTAGGAATGATTAGTGTTTATCCAGGATCTGATCCTGTCTGGATTTGAGACAGTTGATGTGTAGGAATGATTAGTGTTACCGTCATTCTTTTTCTTTACGCTTTATGTGTAAGATAGAAAGTATGTATTTTTAAAGTGTGTCTATCATGCATTTAGACATGTTACACTGCATTTTGAATGGGATTTATCAAACAACTGATTTTGTTTATTGTTTTAGGAAGCCTATTATGTGACACAACTGGATCAGCAAGGGTTTTGCTGTGAATGTTTTGCTCTAATGTCTAAAAATATATATTTAGATCGAGGAAATAAAAAATATCCATGGGAGTATGGCCCTGAAAGTCCACAGCAGGTTTGGTTTTGGACCTCCGTATTCAGGGCCCGAAGAGGGTTATAAGAATCTATTTCCTGTCTCTTACATTCCCTGTGTAGATTTATAATAAATAAAGTGATTTTATTCTTTGACCTAAAATGCAACACAGCTGGAACGGCAGGTTTCAAAACAACAACTGATGAAATGTTTGATAAAGCTAAAGATTAACCCTAGGGTTAAGGGTTAGAAGGTGTGACACAGGTAAGGGTTTGGCTTAGAATGGAATTATAGCCTCAATGAAAGAACCGTTGGGTGATTTCCTCATTCTGTAACAGGGTTAAGGGTTAGAATGGAACTATAGCCTCAATGAAAGAACTGTTGGGTGATTTCCTCATTCTGTAACAGAATAACAGGTGCAGTCATGGCGTCTCCTTCGTACTCAGAGGATCTGACCTGTTCCATCTGTCTGAGTATCTTCTCTGATCCAGTCAGTCTGCCGTGTCTACACTCTTTCTGTAGACTTTGTGTCTCCGAGGCTCTGAGGACACAGAGCTCCTGTCCACAGTGTAGAGACTTTGTCCCAACAGGAGACAGAAACCTGAAGACCAACCACATTCTGAAGAGTCTGGCAGCCAGAGCCCAGGAGGAGAGAAATGGACAAAGAATAAACAAAGAAGAGGTAGGTTTTCACTTGAATAAATTTAATTTCATAAAGAAATGAAGGTGTGTCAAAACTGCTCCAAAATAAAGCAGGTTTTAAACGGGATAATATTTAAATGTATTATTTAATTTCAGCTAATTTTCCCGTTTGTAAATGGGCCTGGGAGGGAACTTTTAATGAATATGCATATTTTCCTCTCAGGTGATTGACATGATGTGTCCTGAACACGTGGAGAAACTGAAGCTGTTCTGTGAGACAGACCAGCAGTTCATTTGCACCATATGCAGTTATGGAGACCAGCATGACAGACACAAGTTTAAACCAATCAAAGAAGCAGCTATTTCCATTAAGGCGGAGCTTGAGAAAGCTGTTGAGTTCTTGATTGGTGACAACGATGCCATCGAGCGCCTGATAGGACAACAGAGAGCAGAGATGAGGAAGCCTGAGGAGAAGACATGTCAGCTGGTCACTCAGATCAGCAGCCAGTTTGAAGAGATGCACCAGTTCCTCAGAAAGAAGGAAGAAGAGATTAAAGACAAACTGCTGGAAAAAGAAAATACAGAAACGTATGAAATGACAAAGAATTTAAAGAGTCTAGAGTCAGTCTTATCAGGCAGGAAGAAGACAGAGAGTAAGATGAGATCTTCTCATGACATCACAGATCCAGCAGGATTCCTGAAGGCTTGGTGTGATGGGGTGAAAGGTGAGGTAGAGTCACTGAAGAGGGAGGAGCCTGGTCAGTTCAGGTCCAGAGCAGGTGACCTCCAGGTGACCCCTAGCTTTCTGTCTCTGGGTCCCTATGAGAGTCACCTGCAGTTCTTTGTCTGGAAGGAGATGCTTCAGGTGATCAAACCTCTGCCAGAGAGACTCACTGTAGAACCAGAGAGTGAAAAATTGTCTGTTTCCCATGATGGACGTAGTTTGTTTCTTACTCCCAAACTCAGCAGTGGCCAAACAGCTCAGAAACCTAAACAGGACTCCCAGACCGCTTCCTCAGCTGCGCCATCTCCTAGAAGGGCTTACAGACATAGTTCCCATGCTCTCAGTGCATCTAGGTTCCTCACTGGGCAGCATTACTGGGAAACTGAGGTGGGAGAGGGGGCTTACTGGGCTCTGGGGGTCAAAGGTGACAAACATGAGGTGAGAGAGAAACACTTAAAAGGTGCCAGACCTGCAAAGAATGATATTTTTGATTTGATTTTGACTGCCAGAGGTGACCAACATAAGATGGGAGATTTGTACCACCAGGTACATGGGTTCAAAGGTCACATAGATGAGGTAGCAGAGTGGGGTGACTGGGTGAAAGAAGAAGAGAATTGCTGGCACAAAAAACAGACCTATTTTTATATTAAAACGTTCAGCAAGTTCAAGCAGTTGGATTCTGATGTGAATATGAAGTGCCTGATATATAGAGACCAGAAGTACACCATATGCAATTGGGGGAAAATGACACA
>JAPMUY010010349.1:37500-52500 GCA_026901105.3 Galaxias olidus
TATTTTGAAACTTTGAAGCTATACAAGCAAACACTGAGAACAAAAAAGAATAAGCGTACTAAAGCACAACTCAATGAAATTGAAAAATCCTTAGAGTCAAACCAATTCTGGGTACATTGGAATACCTTCAACAAAAAACCACGAGATGAACTGGCTATTCAAAATGATAACATTTGGACCAATTATTTTTGTGAATTGTACGCCAATATTACAAGAAATGATGCACAAAATAATATTTATAAAAAGTGGGTGGATATGTAGAAATCTATCAAAGATAACGAAAACCCTCTCGATGTCACAATTACAGAGAGAGAACTATCTGACAGCATCCAGTCATTAAAACCCAGGAAGGCTTGCGGGGCCGATGGGATTTTAAATAAAATGCACCGACTTAAATTGGCCATACTCAAACTTTTCAACATGATTTTAGCAACAGGTGTTTTTCCTAATATTTGGAATCAAGGACTTATCACACCAATTTTCAAAAATGGAAACAAATACGATCCAAATAATTACTGTGGAATCTGTGTAAGCAGCAACCTAGGAAAAACATTTTGCAGTATTTTAAATAAAAGACTTGTGCATTTTCTTAATGAACATAACATCTTAAGCAAATCCCAGATTGGATTTCTACCAAATTACCGCACAACCGACCATATCTATACACTCCATACCCTCATTGAACAAGAAGTCATTTAAAAGAAAGGAAAAATCTACTCGTGTTTTGTTGACTTCAAAAAAGCCTTTGACACAATTTGGCATGAAGGCTTATTCTATAAATTAATTGAAAGTGGCATTGGAGGAAAAACATATGATATTACAAAGTCAATGTACACCAACTGTCAGTGTGCAGTAAAAATTGGAAAGCAACAAACTGAATATTTCACACAGGGCCGAGGGGTAAGACAAGGAAACAACCTCAGCCCCACCCTGTTTAATATATACATAAATGAACTGGCAAGACTATTAGATCAATCCACAGCACCTGGCCTCATCCTCCATGATGTCGAAATAAAGTGTCTACTATTTGCAGACGATCTTGTGCTGATGTCGCCCACTAAAGAAGGCCTACAGCAACAACTTGATATCCTGCACAAGTTCTGCCAGACCTGGGCTCTGACAGTCAACCCCCAAAAGAGAAAAATCATAATATTTAAAAAAAGACACAGACTACAGGAAAGCAAACACAATTTCTATTTGGACACCACAAAACTCCAACACACTAAAAACTATACCTATTTAGGCCTAAACATAAGCACAACTGGGAGCTTTCAAATGGCAGTCCAAGACCTGAGAGAAAAGGCAAGATGAGCTCTTTACACAATAATGCGAAATATCAAAATTTAATTCCAATTAAAATCTGGTTGAAAATATTCAAATTTGTTCTAGAACCAATTGCCCTTTATGGCAGTGAGATATGGGGTCCACTCAAAAATTATGATTTTGAAAAATGGGACAAACACCCAATTGAATCATATCATACTGAATTCTGTAAAAGAATTCTGCATGTGCAAAGAAAACCCCCAACAATGCCTGCCGAGCAGAATTAGGCCACTATCCCCTCCTATTACAATTCAGAAGAGAGCACTACATTTTTACAAACACATCCAAACAGGTGATCCCAAAACACTCCACTACAAAGCCCACACCTGCCAAGAGAAGAAGCTAGAGAAGAGTCCCCTCATACAGTTGGTCCTGAGGCTTTGCCCACCCCTCACAGAGGACCCAATAGAGCCTCAGGTCAACAACATTAGACCCAATTTAATTATAAAGAAATAAAAAAAAGATTATATTACATATTGGACAAAAACAACTCAAAAACAAAGTAAATTGCAATGCTATCTGGCCCTAAACAGAGACTACATACTTGCTGATTATTTGACAGTTAAAGACCAAAAAATGAGAAAAGCTTTGACTATGTACAGACTCAGTGAACATAGCTTGGCCATTGAAATAGGCAGAAGGAGACAATCCTGGCTCCCAAGAGAAGAAAGGATATGCCAGGAGTGCCACCTTAACGAAATAGACAGAGGTCCATTTCATAACTTTATGTCCAAAATATAATCCCATTAGAGAAAAAATATTCCCTCAAACAACAAACATATATAATGAATTCAGAACCAAACAAGAAGAACAAAAATGGCCCTATTTACTTGGTAATGTGCCAAGCTGTATAGCAATTGCAGCACATTTTGTTCACCAATGCCACACTCCGAAAACAGCCAGTGGAACAAATGAAAAAATAAAAAATATATATATGTGTGTGTATGTATATGTGTGTATATAAATATATATATATACAGTGCATCCGGAAAGTATTCACGGCCCTTCACTTTTTCCACATTTTGTTCTGTTAAGGCCTTATTCCAAAATTTATTAAATTCATCTTTTTCCTCAGAATTCTACACACAATACACCATAATGACAACGTGAAAACGGTTTTTTTGAGATTTTTGCAAATGTATTAAAAATAAATAACTAAGGAATCACATGTACATAAGTATTCACAGCCTTTGCTCAATACTTTGTTGATGCACCTTTGGCAGCAATTACAGCCCCAAGTCTTTTTGAATATGATGCCACAAGCTTGGCACCTTTCTTTGGGCAGTTTCGCCCATTCCTCTTTGCAGCACCTCTCAAGCTCCATCAGGTTGGATGGGAAGCGTCGGTGCACAGCCATTTTCAGATCTCTCCAGAGATGTTCAATCGGATTCAAGCCTGGGCTCTGGCTGGGCCACTCAAGGACATTCACAGAGTTGTCCTGAAGCCACTCCTTTGATACCTTGGCTGTGTGCTTAGGGTCGTTGTCCTGCTGAAAGATGAACCGTCGCCCCAGTCTGAGGTCAAGAGCGCTCTGGAGCAGGTTTTCATCCAGGATGTCTCTGTACATTGCTGCATTCATCTTTCCCTCTATCCTGACTAGTCTCCCAGTTCCTGCCGCTGAAAAACATCCCCACAGCATGATGCTGCCACCACCATGCTTCACTGTAGGGATGGTATTAGCCTGGTGATGAGCGGTGCCTGGTTTCCTTCAAACATGACGCCTGGCATTCACGCCAAAGAGTTCAATCTTGGTTTCATCAGACCAGAAAATGTTGTTTCTCATGGTCTGAGAGTCCTTTAGGTGCCTTTTGGCAAACTCCATGCGGGCTGTCATGTGCCTTTTACTGAGGAGTGGCTTCCGTCTGGCCACTCTACCATACAGGCCTGATTGGTGGATTGCTGCAGAGATGGTTGTCCTTCTGGAAGGTTCTCCTCTCTCCACAGAGGAACGCTGGAGCTCTGACAGAGTGATCATCGGGTTCCTGGTCACCTCCCTGACTAAGGCCCTTCTCCCCCGATCGCTCAGTTTAGACGGCCGGCCAGCTCTAGGAAGAGTCCTGGTGGTACCAAGCCTCTTCCATTTACGGATGATGGAGGCCACTGTGCTCATTGGGACCTTCAAAGCAACAGACATTTTTCTGTACCCTTGCCCAGATTTGTGCTTCGAGACAATCCTGTCTTGGAGGTCTACAGACAATTCCTTTGACTTCATGCTTGCTTTGTGCTCTGACATGCACTGTCAACTGTGGGACCTTATATAGACAGGCGTGTGCCTTTCCAAATCATGTCCTATCATCTGAATGTACCACAGGTGGACCCCAATTAAGCTGTAGAAACATCTCAAGGATCAACAGTGGAAACAGGATGCACCTGAGCTAAATTTTGAGCTTCATGGCAAAGGCTGTGAATACATATGTACATGTGATTTCTTAGTTATTTATTTTTAATAAATTTGCAAAGATCTCAAAAAAACTTTTTTCACGTTGTCATTATGGTGTATTGTGTGTAGAATTTTGAGGAAAAAAACTAATTTAATAAATTTTGGAATAAGGCCGTACCATAACAAAATGTGGAAAAAGTGAAGTGCTGTGAATACTTTCCAGATGCACTGTATATATATATATGTGTGTGTGTGTGTATGTGTATGTATGTATATGTGTATATATATATATTGTAGGGGATCCAATCACCGAATCATCCCCCCTCTCTGGTTAAGCTCAAAGGAGAACGCCAAATGGCCCTAGTGAACACTCCAGGGGGGCCAGCCTGCTCCTCTCACACCACTTTTGGGCAGAGCAGCACACTGCGTCCACTCTAAGGATTAGTAAATTGGGATTAAGAAACTGTTGCCTAAGGAACAATCAATTAAATTATTGGACATTGACAATGAGAAGAAATTGTAACATCAATCGTTTGTATTTTGTAATAATTATATATTTTGTATTGTTTTTCTAAGTGAACTAACATAGTCAGCCTAGTCATGTTTGGTATCAAAATGTCCACCATGATATTTTGTAAACTTTGTAAACGTTATATAGAACATATTCCTGGTAAATAAGCTTACATTGAAACCAAACGACATGGTAAGGTAAACTGATATTTCACTGATAGGTGAGATAATCAACACCTCTGGCTGTGGCCAATCAGGTGACCTCAGCCACCTTTTGGACACCGCTTCTCAAACCATCTTAAATACAGTTTTCACCCCGGAAACCTTTTAAGATCTGCACGTAACCTGGGAAGACCACGCTGCGTTACACGGGTTAAGATAATCGCACCTCCGCTTTTCCTCGACCACGCGTCTGCAAGCAACTCTTTGAACAAAGGATTTTAGGCCTTTTTCCTCACTACAAGGCCGGAAAACCTTGCACACTTTCAAACTGAACCAGCACACCTTCGTCCTCCTTCCCAGAAGAGGACAATTAACACGTCAAAGAAGACCAAAAAACCCACGTTGCTTTTCCATGTTTATTCAAACAAGGAACTAACTTTCAGAACTTTACCAAATGAATCACGGACTTCTCAAATTGGCTCCAGCTGCAACAGCAGGCCTATAAAACCAATCCTTGTGCCACAGCTCCGCCTTCCTTCTCACAGTAACATAACCCATGCTTTTCATACGTTGAGCGTTTGATGCTAAAGCTTAGACAATTTCTGCTGTGATGCTTACCATAATTTGTTAATATTTTTACTGTTATACTGTATGTTTAGAAACTAACCACTTTAGTTTATTAATGTCATCATTTAGTCATTCTTTGTAGTACTGTAATTTTCATGTGTTTTAGACTAGTAAATAAATAGAATTGCTTTGCGATCAATCCCAGCTGTATCATATCTTCGTTTTCATACAATCATTTATTCTCGTAAAATAGAACGTCACTACTTCAGAATTGAGACTAAAACTACAACTAGGCCTACTTATTAAATTAATGCCAAATCAGACCTGGTTTCCCATCGAGCCTTGCGATAAGCTAAAATCTTTGGGTGGTGCCCCCTTAATTATTTGATATGACTCTTTATCAATTTTGTAGATTATGAATTAATATCATAATCGATCAATTTCATTAAGAGTAATTCACACACAAGTAGTAAACCAGTAACCCTACAATATATATATATATATATATATATATATACATATATATATATGTGTGTGTGTGTGTGTGTATGTGTATGTATGTGTAGGTATGTATGTATGTATACATATATATATATATATCATCATCATCATCATCATCATCATCGTCATCCGCTTTGTCCGGGGTCGGGTCTCGGAGGTAGCAGTTCAAGCAGGGCATCCCAAACTTCCCTTTCCCGGGCCACATTAACCAGCTCTGACTGGGGGATTCCAAGGCGTTCCCAGGCCAGTGTGGAGATATAATCCCTCCACCTGGTCCTAGGTCTGCCCCGCGGCCTCCGCCCAGCTGGACGTGCCTGGAACACCTCCCTAGGGAGGCGGCCAGGTGGCATCCTTACTAGATGCCCGAACCACCTCAACTGGCTCCTTTCTACGCAAAGAAGCAGCGGCTCTACTCCGAGTCCCTCACGAATGGCTGAACTTCTCACCCTATCCCTAAGGGAGATGCCAGCCACCCTCCGGAGGAAACTCATTTCCGCCGCTTGTATCCGCAATCTCGTTCTTTCGGTCATGACCCACCCTTCATGACCATAGGTGAGTAGGAACGAAGATAGACCGGTAGATTGAGAGCTTTGCCTTCTGGCTCAGCTCTCTCTTCGTCACAACAGTGCGATAGAGCGACTGCAACACCGCACCCGCTGCTCCAATTCTCCTGCCCATCTCTCGTTCCATTTTACCCTCACTCGAGAACAAGACCCCAAGATACTTGAACTCCTTCACTTGGGATAAAGACTCATTCCCTACCTGGAGTAGACAATCCATCGGATTCCTGCTGAGAACCATGGCCTCAGATTTGGAGGTGCTGATCCTCATCCCAGCCGCTTCACACTCGGCTGCGAACCGATCCAATGAGTGCTGCAGGTCGCAGACCGATGATGCCATCAGGACCACATCATCTGCAAAAAGCAGTGATGCAATCCTCTGCCCACCAACCCGCAGCCCCCCTCCCCCGCGGCTACGCCCTGAGATCCTGTCCATGAATACCACAAACAGGATAGGTGACAAAGCGCAGCCTTGGAGGAGGCCAACCCTCACCGGAAACGAGTCCGACTTACTGCCGAGGACCCGGACACAGCTCTCGCTTTGGGAGTACAGAGATTCGATGGCTCTGAGTAGAGACCCCCTCAACCCATACTCTCGCAGCACCTCCCACAGTATCTCCCAGGGAACCCGATCATATGCCTTCTCCAAATCCACAAAACACGTGTAGACCGGATTGGCATACTCCCAGGCCCCCTCAAAGATCCTCGCGAGGGTAAAAAGCTGGTCCGTTGTTCCACGACCAGGCCGGAAACCGCATTGTTCCTCCTCAATCCGAGGTTCGACTATCGGTCGAACCCTCCTTTCCAGCACCCTGGAGTATACTTTCCCGGGAGGCTGAGTAATGTGATGCCTCTGTAGTTGGCACACACTCTCCGGTCCCCCTTTTTGAACAGGGGAACCACCACCCCGGTTTGCCACTCCTTAGGTACTGTCCCCGACTTCCACGCAATGTTGATAAGACGTGTCATCCATGACAGTCCCTCAACACCCAGAGCCTTCAGCATTTCTGGGCGGATCTCATCAACGCGTGGGGCTTTGCCACTGTGGAGTTGTTTGACTACCTCAGTGACCTCCGCCAGGGAGATTGATGCTGATCCCCCATCATCCTCCAGCCCTGTCTCTACTATGTAGGGTGGGTTTGTCGGGTTCAGGAGTTCCTCAAAGTGCTCCTTCCACCTCCCAATCACCTTGTCAGTTGAGGTCAACAACGTCCCATCCTTACTGTATCCAGCTTGAATGGTTCCCTGCTTTCCCCTCCTGAGGTGTCGGATGGTCTTCCAGAACCGCTTTGGCGCCAGCCGAAAGTGTCATGTCTCGTCAACTTTGTTAAATGTTATGTGGTTATGAGGTTGAAGTGTGTACTGATCTTCCCTCTCGTTTCAGAACCTGTTTTCTCCCCTCGTGTGTTCCTCGTCGGGATAATTGCCTGCCCCGCTCCTTATTGGTGTCACCTGTGTCCACTTACCTCCTGTTTAAATAGTCCTTGTTTTCCATGTCCTGTGCCAGTTCGTCTTTGTACCATGTGTCAAGCGTTCCCGCGATTTATGTATACTCAAGTGCTTTTGGTTTTGACCCCAGCCTGTGCCATCGTCCCTGTTTTTGCCTTCTCCTTATCGGATTGTCTGCCTGGGTTTTTGACTGCCTTCCTGTGTACCGAACCTCGCTTACCAATAAAACGATCTTTGATACACCGATATCCCGTGTATGGAGTCCTGCATTTGGGTCCAGCCTTCCAGTGGTGCCACCGGGCATAACAGCACGAACTGGCCAGAAAATGGACCCAGCGGACTCACAGAGGCTTCAGGCCATCCTGTCATCTCAGGACACCAGGCTCCAGCAGCACGCAGAACAACTCAAGGGTGTCAGCAGCGGAATGACCGACCTAGCGGAACGCCAGGTGGCACTGCAAACCTCTCTCACCACGCAAGTAGGTCAACTGACGGATCGTCTGGAAACAATGCTCACTCTCCTCGGATCAGAACCTCCAAGGTCAGCACCAGTCGAGAGCCCTCCTGTGATGCCGACCATAAGACGAGCGGCGCCCGCGTTCCTACACTTAGCGCCCCCGGAGAAGTTTTCTGGAGCGTCCGGAGATTGTAGGTCCTTCCTTGTCCAGTGCGACCTGCATTTTGCTCACAACTCCGATGCCTTTGGATCCGACCAGGCCAAGGTGGCCTTCATGATTTCCCACCTGACCGGCAGAGCGGCGGCGTGGGCCACGGCCGAGTGGGCAAGGCGTGCGACCATCTGCCAGTCCCTCTCAGCTTTTCAGGAAGCGATGAGTAGAATCTTCGATCACACGTCACCCACCAGGGAAGCATCCAGAGTCTTAATGCAGATCAAGCAACACAATCGGCAGGTGGTCGATTACGCTATCGAGTTTCGCACTTTAGCCGCAGATAGCGGATGGAATACCCCAGCGCTAATCGACGCGTTCATGAACGGGCTCTCGGAGAGAATCAAGGACCATTTAGCCCCGATGGAACTACCCGAGGAGCTGGAATCCGTTATTGCCATAGCTATTCGGACTGACATAAGACTCTGTGAGAGAGAGAGAGAGCGGCGCAGAGCGTCAGTTCCCCCTCCCGGCCACGAGGGGCTCCCAGCCGAAAGCAGACCTTCCTGGCTGTTGCCCCACCCGGCGTCAGGGGTTTCCGGAGGAGACGCGACAACACGCTCCGGGGAAGAACCTATGCAGTTAGGAAGGACCAAGGTTCCACCAGAGGAGAGACGGCGAAGATGGCGTGAGGAGTGCTGCTTTTATTGTGGAAAACCAGGCCACCAGCTCAGCAACTGTCCAGTAAAAAGACCAAGCTCACCTGCGAAGAGGAGGACGCAGGTGAGCTTGTCTCTAGTGACTTATCCTCCTCGGTATTTGACCCAAGCCACGATCAGAATACGGGACCAAGTACTTACTCGGGTTGCGTTAATCGACTCCGGAGCGGACGAAAGTTTCATGAGCTGGACCTTTGCAAAGCTACTTCGGATTACGCCAATAACCTTGGACCGGTCAGTGAACACTAGTGCCTTGGACGGACGCCTGTTGTTCCGAGTCACCCACCGCACGGAAACCGTCCAGGTAACATTTCATGACACACCCACGGAAACCATGCACTTCCATCTATTCCATTCTACCCAACACCCACTGGTGTTCGGATTACCGTGGTTGGTCAGGCATAACCCGCATATTGACTGGTGTTCTGGCAATATCAAGGGGTGGGGGAAGGAGTGTGTGGGTAGATGTTTACCCCTACCCGTGACTCAGGCTATTGCCCCGGAAACCGAGCTTGACATTTTTTCAGTTAACGTCTCCAGGGACACTGAACTGTGTAACGTGCCGGAGTGTTATCATGATCTTAAAGAGGTCTTTAACAAGACCAAAGCCATGTCACTCCCTCCCCATCGAGCTGTCGACTGCGCTATTGACCTATTACCAGGGGCACCCATTCCGAAGGGGCGTCTCTATTCTATCTCCGCACCTGAACGAGAGGCGATGGATAACTACATCAGCACCTCCCTTAAGGCAGGCTTAATCCGTCCGTCTTCATCCCCAGCAGGGGCGGGGTTCTTCTTCGTGGATAAAAAGGACGGATCATTGAGACCATGTGTTGACTATAGTCCCCTAAACGAAATAACTGTCAAAAATTGTTACCCTCTTCCGTTAATCTCCTCTGCTTTTGAACTCCTGCAAACAGCCACAATATTAACCAAGTTGGATTTACGGAATGCCTATCACCTCGTCCGGATCAGAGAAGGGGATGAATGGAAGACGGGGTTTAACACCCCTAGTGGCCATTATGAGTACTTGGTAATGCCTTTCGGACTATGCAATGCCCCCTCTGTGTTCCAAGGTTTTGTGAACGAGGTACTAAGAGACTATTTAAATGTGTTTGTCTTCGTGTATCTGGATGATATTTTGATTTTTTCTCCAGACCTCAAGAGCCACGTCAATCATGTCCGACAGGTCCTACGGAAACTGTTGGAAAATCAACTATAGGCCAAGGCGGAGAAGTGCACTTTCCATACGCCCTCAGTTTCATTCCTGGGGTAGATTATCTCCGCTAACCAGGTGGAGATGGATCCAGTAAAGGTCAGTGCGGTAGCAAATTGGCCAACCCCGGTCAGTCGGAAGAAGGTCCAGCAATTCCTGGGGTTTGCTAATTTCTACCGGAAGTTTATCCGCAATTTCAGTACTATTGCCATGCCCTTACACGCCCTCACTTCCTCCAAATCTACTTTCCGGTGGAACCCGGCGGCCGAGGCAGCATTCCGGGACCTCAAGGACAGGTTCACCAAGGCACCGATACTCACGTTCCCTGACCCACGGCGACAGTTCGTGGTGGAGGTCGATGCATCCAACGACGGCATTGGGGCCGTGCTGTCCCAGCTCTCCGCAAACGATAATCGGCTGCACCCCTGCGCTTTCATGTCCAGGAAACTGACCCCGGCGGAGAGCAACTACGACGTGGGGAATAAAGAGCTATTGGCCGTCAAGGCTGCGCTGGAGGAATGGCGTCATTGGCTGGAGGGAGCAGAGCATCCATTTCTGGTGTGGACCGACCATAAGAACTTGGAATACATCAAGACCGCCAAGAGGCTCAACTCGCGACAGGCCCGGTGGACGCTGTTTTTCAGCAGGTTCCGGTTCACCCTGTCATTCCGACCGGGCTCCAAGAACGGTAAGCCTGATGCTCTTTCCCGCTTGTATGATCCAGAGCCCCGCACCAAGGAACCTGAAACCATTCTCCCCCTGCACCGAGTGGTAGGAGCAGTCACGTGGTAGGTGGAAGCAGATGTGGAACGGGCTACGGCAGGGGACCCGGTGCCCAGGGGATGTCCGCAGAACCGGTTGTTCGTTCCGGACGCGCTACGCCCCAGGGTTATACACTGGGCCCACACATCCGTGCTCTCCTGCCATCCAGGTATTAAGAGGACTATGTTCGTGATCCGGCAGCGATTCTGGTGGCCGGCCATGGAGAAGGAAGTCTCGGAGTATGTGGCAGCATGTCCTACCTGCGCCCGAAATAAGCCCTCGTCCCGGGCTCAGATGGGCCTGCTGCGTCCTCTTCCTGTTCCGCATCGGCCGTGGTCCCACATTTCCATGGACTTTGTGACCGGACTACCTCCCTCTAAGGGACACACTGCCGTTCTTACGGTGGTGGATCGTTTTTCAAAGATGGTGCATTTTGTGCCGCTTCCCAAGCTGCCCTCGGCGCGTGAAACGGCGGAGGTTATGATGACCCACGTCTTCCGACTCCATGGTTTCCCCCAGGACATTGTCTCTGACAGGGGGCCTCAGTTTGTCTCCCGGTTCTGGGGGAATTTTGTCGACTTCTGGGGGCCACGGTCAGCCTGTCCTCCGGCTATCACCCGCAATCGAATGGCCAGACGGAGCGGCTCAACCAGGTGCTGGAGACGTGTCTACGGTGCCTGGTCTCCCAGAACCAGGCCTCCTGGAGCAATCACCTGGTGTGGGTGGAGTATGCCCAGAACTCGCTCCCGTCGGAGGCCACTGGTCTCTCGCCTTTTCAGTGTGCCTATGGTTTTCAGCCACCCCTGTTCTCAGCCGCCGAGGGGGAGATTGTGGTTCCCTCTGCCCACTCCTTGATCAGGCGTTGTCGTAGGATTTGGGCCGGCCCTCGGCGTATTCTCCTCCGGAGCTCCGCGCGGATGAAGTTGGCGGCGGACCGACACCGTCGGGCTGCTCCGCTGTACAGGGCGGGCCAGAAGGTGTGGTTGGCCACGAGGGACTTGCCCCTTCAGGTCCCTTCCCGGAAGCTGGCTCCACGGTTCGTTGGGCCCTTTCCCATTGCTAAGGTTATTAATCCCGTCTCAGTCCGTCTGCGTCTCCCCAGGTCGTTCAAGGTGCATCCCACGTTCCATGTCAGCAAGGTGAAGCCGGTCCGGGACAGTCCGCTGGTGCCCTCCTCCGAGCCCCCTCCTCCCGCCCGACTCGTCGATGGCGGTCCGGCCTACTCCGTCCGGAAGCTGCTGGCCGTTCGTTCCCGGGGTCGGGGACGGCAGTTCCTGGTGGACTGGGAGGGCTATGGGCCTGAGGAGCGGTCGTGGGTTTCGTCCCGCTTCATCCTGGACCCTGAGCTGATCCGGGATTTCTATGCTCGCCACCCGGAGGTTCCTGGGCCGTCGGGAGCCGGCCGTGGGGGGAGGGGTTCTGTCATGTCTCGTCAACTTTGTTAAATGTTATGTGGTTATGAGGTTGAAGTGTGTACTGATCTTCCCTCTCGTTTCAGAACCTGTTTTCTCCCCTCGTGTGTTCCTCGTCGGGATAATTGCCTGCCCCGCCCCTTATTGGTGTCACCTGTGTCCACTTACCTCCTGTTTAAATAGTCCTTGTTTTCCATGTCCTGTGCCAGTTCGTCTTTGTACCATGTGTCAAGCGTTCCCGCGATTTATGTATACTCAAGTGCTTTTTGGTTTTGACCCCAGCCTGTGCCATCGTCCCTGTTTTTGCCTTCTCCTTATCGGATTGTCTGCCTGGGTTTTTGACTGCCTTCCTGTGTACCGAACCTCGCTTACCAATAAAACGATCTTTGATACACCGATATCCCGTGTATGGAGTCCTGCATTTGGGTCCAGCCTTCCAGTGGTGCCACCGGGCATAACAGCAAGTCCTTCTCCATGGTTTCTCCGAACTCCTCCCACACCCGCTGCTTTGCTTCTGCCACGGCCGAGGCTGCAGTCCTTCGGTCCTGTCGGTACCTTGCAACTGCCTCCGGAGTCGCCCGGGACAGCATGTCCCGGAAGGCCTCCTTCTTCAATTGGACGGCTCCCCTGACCACCGGTGTCCACCAGGATGTTCGAGGGTTACCGCCCCTTGAGGCACCTAAGACTTTGAGACCACAACTCTCAGACGCAGCTTTAGCAATGGAGGCTTTGAACATCGCCCACTCCGGTTCAATGCCCCCAGCCTCCACAGGGATGCCAGAGAAGCCCCGCCGGAGGTGTGAGTTGAAGGCCTCCCGGACCGGGGACTCCTCCAGACGTTCCCAGTTCACCCGCACTACACGCTTGGGCTTACCAGGTCTGTCCAGAGGCTTCCCCCGCCACCTGACCCAACTCACCACCAGATGGTGATCAGTTGACAGCTCTGCCCCCCTCTTCACCCGAGTGTCCAAAACATATGGCCTCAGGTCCGATGATACGATAACAAAATGGATCATCGACCTTCTGCCTAGGGTGCTCTGGTACCAGGTACACTTATGAGCATCCTTATGTTCGAACATGGTGTTCGTTATGGCCATTCCATGACTAGCACAGAAGTCCAATAACAAGCCACCACTCGGGTTCAGATCGGGGTAGGCCGTTCCTCCCAATCACGCCTCTCCAAGTGTCTCCATCATTGCCCACATGTGCGTTGAAGTCCCCCAGCAAGACTACAGAGTCCCCCTCAGGAGCCCCTTACAAGGCTCCATCCAGGGTCTCCAAAAAGGCCGAATACTCCGAACTGCTGTTCGGTGCATAGGCACAGACAACAGTCAGAGTTTTCCCCCCATGACCCGCAGGCGTAGGGAGGCGACCCTCTCGTCCACTGGGGTAAACTCCAACATAGAGGCACTTAGCCGGGGACTCGTGAGTATCCCCACACCAGCCTTGCGCCTCTCACCCTGGGGAGCTCCGGAGAAGAATAGAGTCCAACCCCTATCCAGAAGTGAGGTTCCAGAGCCGAGGCTGTGCGTAGAGGTAAGCCCCACCAGATCCAGCTGGTAGCGCTCCACCTCCCGCACAAGCTCCGGCTCCTTCCCTCCCAGAGAGGTGACATTCCACGTCCCCAAAGCCAGCCTCTGCCACCCGGGTCCGATCCGTTGAAAACCTCTGCCTTCACTGCCACCTTTCTGGCAGCGCACCCGACCCCCTTGGTTTTTCCCGCGGGTGGTGAGCCCACGGGACGGAGAAGGCGAGACGTTGGTGTTGTCCACGTTGCTTTTTCGGGCTATGCCCGGCCGGGCTCCGTGGCAAGCCCGGCCACCAGGCACTCGCTGACGGGTCCTCCTCCTGGGTCTGGCTCCAGAAGGGGACCCCGGGCTTCCTCCGGACCGGGTATCATCCTCTCTTATAGTTTTTTCCATGAGGGTTTTTGAACCATTCTTAGTCCGGCCCCTCGCCCGAGACCAATTTGCCATGGGAGACCCTACCAGGAACACAAGGTTCCAGACAACACAGCCACCAGGTTCATAGGGACACACAAACCTCTCCACCACGATAAGGTGATGGTTCCCGGAGAGGAATATATATATATACAGTGCTTTGCAAAAGTATTTGCCCCCTTACAGATTTCTTCTGTTTTTGCTTTTTTGTCACACTTAAATGTTTTAGATCATCAAACAAATTTTAATATCAGACAAAGATAACCTGAGTCAATATAAAAAGCTGTTTTTAAATGATTATTTCATTTATTTAGGGAAAAAAGCTATCCAAACCAACCTGGCGCTGTGTGAAAAAGTAATTGCCCCCCCCCCCCCTTGTTAAATCATGAATTAACTGTGATTAACCATATTTTTTAGAAAGCTGAGTTCAATTTCACTAGCCACACCCAGGCCTGATTACTGCCAGAACTGTAGAATCAAGAAATCACTTAAATAGAACCTATCTGACAACATGAAGTAGGCTAAAGATCTCAAAAAGCAACACATCATGCCCCGATCTGAAGAAATTCAAGAACAGATGAGAAACAAAGTCATTGACATCTATCAGTCTGGAAAGGGTTACAAAGCCATTTCTAAGGCTTTGGGACTCCAGCGAACCACAGTGAGAGCTATTATCCACAAATGGAGAAAACATGGAACAGTGGTGAACCTTCCCAGGAGTGGCCGGCCTACCAAAATTACTCCAAGAGCGCATCGACGACTCATCCAGGAGGTCACAAAAGAACCCAGAACAACATCTAAAGCACCGCAGGCCTCACTTGCCTCAGTTAAGGTCAGTGTTCATGATTCAACAATAAGAAAGAGACTGGGCAAACATGGTATCCATGGGAG
>JAPMUY010010349.1:60000-67500 GCA_026901105.3 Galaxias olidus
TAGTAGGTGGTGTAATACCTGTCCTCTGTAGTTTAGGTGGTGTAATACCTGTCCTCTATAGTTTAGGTGGTGTAATACCTGTCCTCTATAGTTTAGGTGGTGTAATACCTGTCCTCTGTAGTTTAGGTGGTGTACCTGTCCTCTATAGTTTAGGTGGTGTAATACCTGTCCTCTATAGTTTAGTAGGTGGTGTAATACCTGTCCTCTATAGTTTAGTAGGTGGTGTAATACCTGTCCTCTGTAGTTTAGGTGGTGTAATACCTGTCCTCTATAGTTTAGGTGGTGTACCTGTCCTCTATAGTTTAGTAGGTGGTGTACCTGTCCTCTGTAGTTTAGGTGGTGTAATACCTGTCCTCTGTAGTTTAGTAGGTGGTGTACCTGTCCTCTGTAGTTTAGGTGGTGTAATACCTGTCCTCTGTAGTTTAGGTGGTGTAATACCTGTCCTCTGTAGTTTAGGTGGTGTAATACCTGTCCTCTATAGTTTAGGTGGTGGTGTAATACCTGTCCTCTATAGTTTAGGTGGTGTAATACCTGTCCTCTGTAGTTTAGGTGGTGTAATACCTGGTTCACTAGTCCAGTTGAATAAAGCAACCTATCTATATTATTATCCATTCCTCACCATAAACTATAGTTTTCAGAAAAAATGTTTTAACATTGATGAAGAACATTTCCATTAAAATATGCAGGTATATTTTGGTGAAATTATGATTCCTATCTATTCCTCCTCTCTTCAGTTCAATGGCTGTCTGAGGGGAAATCCCTGGGGCTTGGGAGGTATGAAGCGATACCATTTCCTAACCCCCTCTCTCCAGCTCTCTCTTTATCTTTCTGTTTCTCTGCGCCCCGCTACCCCTGATCCCTCTCTTTTTTTCTTTCTATTTCTATTTCCTTTTCTCACTCTGTCTTTTTCTCTTTCTCTCTTTCTCCCTTTCTCGTTTTCTTTCGCCTGATGTGCTTTTGATAGGAGGGCTAGGCACCATAAATATTTTCTGAGATTTTCTGAGATTTCACTGTTTTTAATTTTGCTAAAATGTTCTGACCTGGTTTTTTGAGTTCTTCGCAGCGCTTGGCTCTCCACTTGTGACGCGCAGAAGGAGAGTGCTTTTCCTGGGTCGGGTTTCAGAACCATTCCCCTCCAGGTCCAGCTCTGCTGCATTAGATCCTGTTCTCGCTTTCGGCTACTTCCCAGAACCTAATGAGGGACTCTGGGAGTGTCGGGAAGGGCTCAGGGGGTGTTCCTAGTGCCTGGGCTGCTGAAAAGTTTATTCCAAAGTGGAGGGAACGCTGGCTGAGTGCACCATGGTCACCAGAGTGAGGGACGTAGGACGTGTGTGTGTTCTCTGTAGAGAGAGCGGAGGATTGTTGATGTTTCTGCCTCCACTGTCAAAGAACCCCTCGCCGCCTCAGGCCAACTGACGAGTCAAATGGTTCACTTCTCACCTTCTCTCTCTGTGTGTGTTTGAGAGTGAGGACATGAGGACAAGTGGGAGATTTGAGTGTGTCAAGGAATGTTGGAAGTTGAATTTGAGAAAGTTCAGAAACTTTAAAGGAAGCTCCAGTGGTTTTTGATGTGTGGCTCTACGTATGAATGCTGCATTCAACCCAAGGAGGAACTACGTAATCTAAAAATATTATAAAAAATTGTGGTTTCCTGTGAGGGTCTACATGTTCAGCTTGAAAGCTATCTCTAGCTTAGAGCTTGCTGAGAGGTTAAGAAGTTATCTTTATGCTAACTGTAGTTTAGAATCTGCTGAATGGTTTAGGTGTTAGCACGAAGCTAACTCAGTCTAATAGCCTGAGGAATGGTTAAGTTGTAAGCCCAAACTTAACTCTAGCTTAGGGCCTGCTGAGCGGTTGTCGCTGTTAACTTTGAGCTAACTGTAGTTTAGATTCTGCTGGGTGGTTTAGCCTTTGGCACGAAGCTAACTCTGTCTCACAACATTTAGAGTGATTTAGCTATTAGCACGAAGCTACCGCTGTTTTACAGCATTCAGGGTGGTTTAGCCGTTAGCACGAAGCTACTGCTGTCTTACAGCGTTCAGAGTGGTTTAGCCGTTAGCACGAAGCTACCGCTGTTTTACAGCATTCAGAGTGGTTTAGCCGTTAGCACGAAGCTACCGCTGTCTTACAACGTTCAGACTGGTTGAGCTATTAGCACGAAGCTACCGCTGTTTTACAGCGTTCAGAGTGGTTTAACCGTTAGCACGAAGCTACCTCTGTCTTACAGCATTCAGAGTGGTTTAGCTGTTAGCACGAAGCTACCTCTGTCTTACAGCATTCAGAGTGGTTTAGCCGTTAGCAAGAAGCTACCTCTGTTTCACGGCCTGCAGAGTGGATTAGCCGTTAGCACGAAGCTACCTCTGTTTCACGGCCTGTAGAGTGGTTTAGCCGTTAGCACGAAGCTACCTCTGTCTTACAGCATTCAGAGTGGTTTAGCCGTTTGCACGAAGCTACCTCTGTTTCACGGCCTGCAGAGTGGATTAGCCATTAGCACAAAGCTATCTCTAGCGTAGGTCTATAGCTTGGGTCTTAACCACTAGAAGAGCGGGGTACGGTAGGTTTGAGCTAACTCTGGCCTAGGATTGGTTCTGCATGGTTTGAATCTAGACTTATGCCATACTTTTTCAGTTTTGTTCTCCCTCGTTAGCTGTCACCCACACTCCACTTTTCCCAATCAATAGCCCACACTATGTTTGAGTCCCTCTTAGATTATGTTCCAGTTAAAGCCCACACTATGTTTGAGTCCCTCTTAGATTATGTTCCAGTTAAAGCCCACACTATGTTTGAGTCCCTCTTAGATTATGTTCCAGTTAAAGCCCACACTATGTTTGAGTCCCTCTTAGATAATGTTCCAGTTAAAGTTTTATCGTCTTTCTTTAACGAGAGGGTCTCAATGCGGTTCAAACCCTGAAGATTCTGTCAGGCTAATAAAACCCTAGTTTTTCTATCAGCCGAGGAAATTACTATTCCTTTCTAAAATGTGCCTGAACCTACATGCTAGGTCAGATGTTTGGTGGTGAGTGTTTATGTGTGTGTGTGTGTGTGTGTGTGTGTGTGTGTGTGTGTGTGTGTGTGTGTGTGTGTGTGTGTGTGTGTGTGTGTGTGTGTGTGTGTGTGTGTGTGTGTGTGTGTGTGTGTGTGTGTGTGTGTGTGTGTGTGTGTGTGTGTGTGTGTGTGTGTGTGTGTGTGTGTGTGTGTGTGTGCCAGTTTATTTTCCTTCTACCCAGGCATTTACAGTCACTGAGCTAGGTGGGCGCCAGTATCTGCTTCATAAAATCTACCCACCAAACACCCGCCTCAGTGTTTGTGTTGGTTTGTTTTCTGACTGTGTGTGTTTGTGCAAGGGCGTGTGTTTGTGCGAGGGCGTGTGTGTGTGTGTGTGTGTGTGTATGTGTTTGTATGTGTTTGTGCAAGGGTGTGGGTGTTTGTGTTTTATGCAAGGATGTGTGTGAGTGTGTGTGTGTGTGTGTGTTTGCAATGAAGGGCAGCCCACCCAAAGCAGAGTCTGCTGAATCATGTCCTGTTGGTGTGCCACAATGCATTTACTGTGGCAACACACACACACACACACACACACACACACACACACACACACACACACACACACACACACACACACACACACACACACACACACACACCACACAGCAGGCCAGAACAGGAGGCCCTTTGAGCTCAGACAAGCTGCATCAGCTGAGTAATCATTGGTAAGTTTTGCAGGTGTCGAAAACGTGGGGGTAGCCCTCCAAAACACACACACACACACACACACACACACACACACACACACACACACACACACAGGTCCTTTTTTGGTATCAATGAGGTCAGAAGTCCTTCCCCCCTGGTGATGATGTCATCCTGTCATGCTGTCTGCCTTTTTACGTTGTCCTAAGTGACTCAGAACCTCTGCTAACGTATTGGGTGTGTGTGTGTGTGTGTGTGTGTGTGTGTGTGTGTGTCTGTGTGTGTGTGTGTGTGTGTGTGTGGGTGTGTGGGTGTGTTTCTGACTCCAGGCTGTTTGATCTATATTCAGTCAAACAGGAATATTAAACATCAGACTTGGTTGTGGTCAGAGCTGCTGATGCACCCCCTCCCCCATACACACACACACACACACACACACACACACACACACACCTGTAGGCCTAAGAGGTAGGGAGCAGTCTGAATGACTATGTGAACAGATTGGCTTGGTGGTCAAACTGAGTGTCTGTGTCACTCAGTGTGTGTGTGTGTGTGTGTGTGTGTGTGTGTGTGTGTGTGTGTGTGTGTGTGTGTGTGTGGTATGTGCGTGTGGTGCGTGTGTGTGGTATTTGTGTGTGCCTGTGGTGTGTGAGGGAGAGAGAGGGAAAGAGAGAGAGAAGGGGAAATAGGGGTGTGGAGAGGATGAGGAGATGCTTTGCGTTGAAGGATATAATGCAATGTGTTTAAGTCTGTGTCTAGACCTCCATGGTGAAACATTGAGGGTTAGGGTTAGGGTTAGACTCCACCTACACACTGACACAGACACCACCTCACTCAGACAGGGAAAGGTTAGGGTTAGGGTTAGGCACACTGACACAGACACCACCTCACTCAGACAGGGAAAGGTTAGGGTTAGGGTTAGGCACACTGACACAGACACCACCTCACTCAGACAGGGAAAGGTTAGGGTTAGGGTTAGGCACACTGACACAGACACCACCTCACTCAGACAGGGAAAGGTTAGGGTTAGGGTTAGGCACACTGACACAGACACCACCTCACTCAGACAGGGAAAGGTTAGGGTTAGGGTTAGGCACACTGACACAGACACCACCTCACTCAGACAGGGAAAGGTTAGGGTTAGGGTTAGGCACACTGACACAGACACCACCTCACTCAGACAGGGAAAGCTGGTCCACATTGCACAACTCTCATCTCATGGAATGCTTTATTCAACGTGTGCTGCTTTGTTTTTCAATGCCTCCCTGCTACACACACACACGCATGCACGCACGCACGCACGCACACACGCACGCACACACACAGACACACACACGTGCACCGGCTGGGTGAGATCAGGGGCTGTGTTGTTGTGGAACAGTGTAACCAGCCTGCAGGCACACAAAACAGAGAGTTCAAACATTCTCAATCTGGCTGTAAACGTGATAGAAAAAAACAGCCATGAACACACACACACACACACACACACACACACACACACACACACACACACACACACACACACACACACACAAACACACACACACACACACACACACACACACACACACACACACACACACACACACACACACACACACACACACACACACTCAGACACACACACACACACACACACACACACACACACACACACACACACACACACACACACACACACACACACACACACACACACACACACACACACACACACACACACACACACACACACACACACACACACACACACACACACACACACACACACACACACACACACACTCACA
Organism: Galaxias olidus; assembly: GCA_026901105.3. NCBI lineage: Eukaryota > Metazoa > Chordata > Actinopteri > Galaxiiformes > Galaxiidae > Galaxias > Galaxias olidus. Next base: position 65,478 of record JAPMUY010010349.1, read on the forward strand.
CACACACACACACACACACACACACACACACACACACACACACACACACACACACACACACGGAGAGAGATGCGCCCACTAGGATTATAATCCTCCAGAAGTCTAAATAATGCTATAACTATAGCTACAGAGAACACACTACAGTTTTTTTAGATTGCTAACAGGCATTGGTCAGTACTGAAACTACTTTTTCAGAACTCTTCACAGTCTGCATTACAAACATGCATCTCAGCTAAACAGTTCATCTCACCTCCAAAACTCTTTCTCGCCAACAAAACACATCATACATGTCTCGAAATGAGCTCATTCATCCACAACACTGGCAACAAGTCTCACTCAGGAAGCAAACACTGTCACTCTTAGCACACTGAACTACAAAATACTAACAACAAAGAGCATTACATAAAAGACATTTTATCTTTAAAGTCTGAATGATTTTGTTTCAGATAAATCAGTATTTTATTATAGAATAAGATCTTTGCACTTTATTGAGCGTACTAAATTATTGTATATTGAATCAAGAATGAATCAGCAATGCAGCAATTTGCTTCAGTTACATTTATGTTTTCTATATCTTTGCATAGTGATTTACAGTACTTCATGTAGAACATATTCACTCCCTCTCTTCTGCATTTGGCCACATGTTTTCATCAACATCACATCATGTGTCTTCTCTGGCAATGCACCTTGGGAAGAATCTTTTAGAATGTCTGATCCAACCCTGTCAATAATTGTGTCCCTTATCTCATCAGAGACCACAGTTCTTGGTCTTCCTCTTCTTCCTCTTCTCCCTCACCCTGCCACTCTTCTCTCTCCACCAACCTGTGCTCTTTGTTCCATATTTCCAAAAAAGCCATTCAGAAGCCATCCCCTTTTATCTGCTTGCTATGCGCAATGAGACCAAACAAAGGTCACCTGGGTAGGTTGTCAGCTGTAAACTGCACTCAGCTGTGTTTGGAATTATTATTATTTAATTTTATTGTCAATATTTTGATATTATTTTCTATAGATTTCCGTTTGGCTGCAGCAGAAATGGACAATTTTTTTTTCATCGTTCTGTTTTGATATTGTTTTTAACTGTTTTGAACAAAGTGTGCTAGCATTTGAAAATTGTGCTGCAAAAGTATAGTGTTTAGTATAGTAGAGTAGAGTATAGTGTTTAGTATAGTAGAGTAGAGTATAGTGTTTAGTATAGTAGAGTAGAGTATAGTGTTTAGTATAGTAGAGTAGAGTATAGTGTTTAGTATAGTAGAGTAGAGTATAGTGTTTAGTATAGTAGAGTAGAGTATAGTGTTTAGTATAGTAGAGTAGAGTATAGTGTTTAGTATAGTAGAGTAGAGTATAGTGTTTAGTATAGTAGAGTAGAGTATAGTGTTTAGTATAGTAGAGTAGAGTATAGTGTTTAGTATAGTGAGTAGAGTATAGTGTTTAGTATAGTAGAGTGTGTATAGTGTTTAGTATAGTAGAGTAGAGTATAGTGTTTAGTATGTGTGTGTGGTGTGTGTGTGTGTGTGTGTGTGTGTGTTAGTATAGTGTGTGAGTGTGTTTAGTGTGTAGAGTATAGTGTTTAGTATAGTGTGTGTGTATAGTGTTTAGTATAGTAGAGTAGAGTATAGTGTTTAGTATAGTAGAGTAGAGTATAGTGTTTAGTATAGTAGAGTAGAGTATAGTGTTTAGTATAGTAGAGTAGAGTATAGTGTTTAGTATGTGTGTGTGTGTGTGTGTAGTATGTGAGTGAGTATAGTGTTTAGTATAGTGTGTAGAGTATAGTGTTTAGTATAGTAGAGTAGAGTATAGTGTTTAGTATAGTAGAGTAGAGTAGTGTTTAGTATAGTAGTAGAGTATAGTGTTTAGTATAGTAGAGTAGAGTATAGTGTTTAGTATAGTAGAGTAGAGTACACACACACACACACACACACACAGTATAGTGTTTAGACATAGTAGAGTAGAGTATAGTGTTTAGCACACACACACACACACACACACACACACACACACATAGTTTTGAGTGTTTTTTGTTGAG
>JAPMUY010010349.1:85000-99206 GCA_026901105.3 Galaxias olidus
TATGATTACATATTTCTGCTCAATCTGAATATGATGTTTACAAACATCTTTAGTTATGCTCCCGCTGTGCCAGGGAGCCAGGTGGTGTACCACCCCTAACCCCTAACCCTAACCCTAACCCTCACCCTCACCCTCACCCTCACCCTAACCCTAACCCTAACCCTAACCCTAACCCTCCACTCTGCTCTATTTAAACTCAGACAGGCCCCTAGATACCTCTAGTGCTCCTATTCTCTGCTGTGTTCAAACTCAGACCTCTACAGATCCCTCTCTCTCTCTATGCACTGCCCGTAGCAGGAAGGAACTACCAGATGTGAACCCAAACCACATTCTAGCTCTACTTTCCCCAAGAAGAGAAAGAGAGGAAAGAAGAAATCTCTTCTCCGGAGGAGAGGGGAGGGAGAGGGGAGGATGGAATGGAGGAATAGGACAGGAATGTGTAAATGTTATTTTCCATCTTTGTGTGCGGCAGGCACCGAAAGAGTCAGAAAGTTAAAGAGAAAGAGAGTGAGGGAGGAAGGGGGGGAGAGAGAGGGGGGGGGGGGGGGGGGGAGAGAGAGAGAGCAAAAGGAGAGAGAGAGAGAGAGATATGGAGGGAGGGAGGGAGGGAGAGAGAGAGTATGTAGGGAGGGAGGGAGGAGAGAGAGAGAGATATGGAGGGAGGGAGGGAGGGAGAGAGAGAGAGGAGGGAGGGAGGGAGGGAGGGAGGGAGGGAGTGATGGAGAGAGATATGGAGGGAGGGAGGGAGGGAGAGAGAGAGGTATGTAGGGAGGGAGGGAGGGAGAGAGAGAGAGAGATATGGAGGGAGGGAGGGAGGGAGAGAGATATGGAGGGAGGGAGATGGAGAGAGATATGGAGGAGGGAGGGGGGAGGGAGTGATGGAGAGAGAGATGGAGGGAGGGAGGGAGGGAGAAAGAGAGGTATGGAGGGAGGGAGGGAGAGAGATATGGAGGGAGGGAGGGAGGGAGGGAGGGAGAGAGAGAGGGAGGGAGGGAGGGAGGGAGGGAGAGAGAGAGCACAGAGCAGACATATGTTCAGTAGTGGAGTAGCAGAGGCTCCAGTCTAGGGTTAGAGGAGAGAGAGAGAGAGAGGGGGTTTGGTGCAGTCTGCCCCCCCCCCCCCTCCCCCTTCATTGAATGCCACTAGCAGTGTTGGTACAGTCTGCCCCCCCCCCCCCCCTCATTGGATGCTACTAGCAGTGTTGGTACAGTCTGAGAGAGAGAGAGAGAGAGAGAGAGGCCCCCCCCTCATTGGGTGCTACTAGAGTGTTGGTAGAGAGAGCCCCCCACCTCCCTCATTGGGTGCTACTAGCAGTGTTGGTACAGTCTGCCCCCCACCCCCCTCATTGGGTGCTACTAGCAGTGTTGGTACAGTCTGCCCCCCCTCATTGGGTGCTACTAGCAGGGTTGGTGCAGTCTGCCCCCCACCCCCCTCATTGGGTGCTACTAGCAGTGTTGGTACAGTCTGCCCCCCCCCTCATTGGGTGCTACTAGCAGTGTTGGTACAGTCTGCCCCCCCCTCATTGGGTGCTACTAGCAGTGTTGGTACAGTCTGCCCCCCCCTCATTGGGTGCTACTAGCAGTGTTAGTCTGCCCCCCCTCATTGGGTGCTACTAGCAGTGTTGGTACAGTCTGCCCCCCCCACCCCCCTCATTGGGTGCTACTAGCAGTGTTGGTACAGTCTGCCCCCCCCCCTCATTGGGTGCTACTAGCAGTGTTGGTACAGTCTGCCTCCCCCCTCATTGGGTGCTACTAGCAGTGTTGGTACAGTCAGCCCCCCCTCATTGGGTGCTACTAGCAGTGTTGGTACAGTCAGCCCCCTCATTGGATGCTACTAGCAGTGTTGGTACAGTCTGCCCCCCTCATTGTGATGCAGTGTTGGAGTCGGCTGTGTTCAACAGCGGGGGTGTTAGCGGGACACACACACACACACACACACACACACATACAACAAAAGTACAAAACCATACACACGCACACAACAAACGTATGCAAGCCCTAAACCATGCACACATTGTCAACATCGATGTGCCGAGACGGCAGGAAGCAAAGATTAGGGAGTGGGGGGGGGCCTCTGAGAGTGTGTGTGTGTGTGTGTGTGTGCGTGTGTTTAGGGTGTGTACCATAACAAACGCGCGCACACACACACACACCCACACACCCACACACACACACACACACACACCCACACACACACACCCACACACACACACACACACACACCCACCCACCCACGCACGCACCCACCCACCCACCCACGCACGCACGCACGCACGCACGCAAGCACACACACACACACACACACACACACACACACACACACACACACACACACACACCCACCACCACCCAGGTAAAGTGATCTGACAACTTACACACACACACACACACACACACACACACACACACACACCCAGGGTCCTCACGGCACCTTTACATTGGGAGCAGGACAAAGCGCACACACTCGGAGCGGTTACGCTGTTTGAAGTGGGGAGGAGAGGGGAAGTGAGGTTTAGCCGGAGTGTTCTGGAAACGTTGTTCTACAGATTGAATAACAACACATGCAAAATGTCAGCCCACTTAAAAGAGAGGAGTCCATCTGTTACTACCATATACAAACACAAACATATCCACGCCCACACATGGGGGCAGAAACACACACACACACACACACAGAGTCATAAAACACACCCAAAGATCAGGCGGCCAAATGTGGAAGACAAGAGGTCAGGGTTTTTTAAGTTATTGAGACATCACGTCTGTACATGCACAGGGATTACGAAGAGAGATACATTCAGAAAGATCTGTTCGGCGAGCACTGTCAGAGACTCAAGCACTTGGAACAACACGCACGCGAGCGAGAGAGAGATAGAGAGAGAGCGATAACAGGAGAGAAAGAGAGAGAGATCGAAGGAGAGAGAGAGAGAGTGAGAGATAGAAGGAGAGAGAGATATAGAAAGAGAGATAGGCGAGCATGAATGAGAGAGAGCGAGAGTAACAGAGTAGGTGTGTCAGAGTTGTTAGCGTTTAGCTGGTAGCTGTTAGCGTTTAGCTGGTAGCTGTTAGCGTTTAGCTGGTAGCTGTTAGCGTTTAGCTGGTAGTTGTTAGCGTTTAGCTGGTAGTTGTTAGCGTTTAGCTGGTAGCTGTTAGCGTTTAGCTGAAAGCTGTTAGCATTTGGATGAAAGCTGTTAGCGTTTAGCTGTTATCTTTTAACTTGGCTGTTCTTAGTTCCTAGCTTTTCGCTGTTAGCTGTCAGAGGTTTGCTGTAAACTGTTTGCTGTTAGCGTCTGGTTGTTTGCTGCTGGCTGTTTTGACATGGTGTAATCCTTATTAACCTTTGGTTAATGGTTAGCAGTCAGGATTAAGGATTAAGACGCTATTACACAACTATCAGTGAACTAACACGTCAATGTTTTGAAAACGTTCAAATTTTAATGTCTAGTTAGAGAGGAAGGAAGTTGTTTGATTACTACTTCCTCCTTACTTCCTGTCACTGATTGTTCCACTAGGATCTATTTGAGTGAGTGAGTGTGTTCTCCGTCACAGACAGGAGGAGAGAGGAACAGTCCATTACATAAGGCCCCTTCTCAGACAGGAGGAGAGAGGAACAGTCCATTACATAAGGCCCCTTCTCAGACAGGAGGAGAGAGGAACAGCTCATTACAAAAGGCTCCGTCACAGAGAGGAGGAGGAGAGAGGAACAGTCCATTACATAAGGCCCCTTCACAGAGAGGAGGAGAGAGGAACAGCTCATTCCAAAAGCTCCGTCACAGAGAGGAGGAGAGAGGAACAGCTCATTCCAAAAGCTCCGTCACAGCTTCCTCCACTTCCAATTATGTCAGTGGCTTTAAACAACGACGCAGAGACGAGAGAGCTGGTCCATCAAACTGTGTGTGTGTGTGTGTGTGTGTGTGTGTGTGAGAGAGAGTGTTTCGTCAGTATCACGGCGCACATGTGAACATGTTTCTACGGATTCAGCTCGGTGTGTAAATAGCTAGCGCTCGCCCCACGTGCACTGTACCATCCTGGCGCTCGCCCCACGTGCACTGTACCATCCTGGCACTCGCCCCACGTGCACTGTATCATCCTGGCACTCGCCCCACGTGCACTGTACCATCCTGGCACTCGCCCTGCCCACATTGAGCTGAGTCAGCATGGCAGTGAAGAGGACGCATTGGGAATGTGGGGGAAACGTGCTTCCGTCAATAGTGTGTGTGTGTGTGTGTGTGTGTGTGTGTGTGTGTGTGTGTGTGTGTGTGTGTGTGTGTGTGCGTGTGTGTGTGTGTGTGTGTGTGAATGACTGCATGCTACTGAAGTGGCTACCTCGCTTCCTATCAGTATGTGTGTGTGTGTGTGTGTGTGTGTGTGTGTGTGTGTGTGTGTGTGTGTGTGTTTATGTGTGAGTTTGTATCCCACACCCACCAACACACACACTGTACCTTTGTATCTCACACCCACCAACACACACACTGTACCTCTGTATCTCACACCCACCAACACACACACAACGCTACCTCTAGTATCTGTGGAGGGATCTGTTGGTCTCCTGGTGCCACGAGGACCCAGTGGATGCCAGTGAGCTGGACAGAGCTCCGTGGTGTGAGCTGGACAGAGCTCCGTGGTGTGAGCTGGACAGAGCTCCATGGTGTGAGCTGGACAGAGCTCCATGGTGTGAGCTGGACAGAGCTCCATGGTGTGAGCTGGACAGAGCTCCATGGTGTGAGCTGGACAGAGCTCCGTGGTGTGAGCTGGACAGAGCTCCGTGGTGTGAGCTGCATGTGTGGACATGGTCTAATCCTCTCCTCTCTTCTCTGTGTTTCCTAGGCAATGCCCCGGGCGTGGTGGACTTCGTCCTGTCCAAAGAGGGAGGCGACCTCTCATTGGTGGAGCAGGCAAACGTGTGGCTCTTCCTCCGTCTGCCGAAAGCCAATCGGAGCCGGGCCAAGGTCACCATCCGCCTTCTCCAGCAGCTCCGGCCCTCCGAGGGCGTCTCCGTGACGACGGTGGCGCTGGCGGAGAAGGCGGTGGACACGCGGCGTAGCGGCTGGCACACCTTCCCGGTGTCGGGGGCCGTGCAGGCTCTGCTGGAGGGCGGGGGCAGCACGCTGAGCCTCAGGGTGTCCTGTCCTCTGTGCCCCGACGCCGACGCCACGCCCGTGCTGGTGTCAGGCAGCCGGGGGCCCCAGAGGGAGCAGTCCCACCGGCCCTTCCTCATGGCCGTGGTGCGGCAGGGGGGCCCGGGGGAGACGCGGGGGGGCCGCAGGAGGAAACGCGGGCTGGAGTGCGACGGGAAGGTGCGCGTGTGCTGCAAGCGGCAGTTCTACGTCAACTTCAAAGACATCGGCTGGAACGACTGGATCATCGCGCCGCCCGGTTACCATGCCAACTACTGCGAGGGCGACTGCCCGTCCCACGTGGCCAGCATCACGGGCTCCTCGCTGTCCTTCCACTCCACTGTCATCAATCACTACCGCATGCGGGGCCACGGGCCCTTTCAGAACCTGCGGTCCTGCTGTGTGCCCACGCGGCTACGCGCCATGTCCATGCTCTACTACAACGAGGAGCAGAAGATCGTGAAGAAGGACATCCCCAACATGATCGTGGAGGAGTGCGGCTGCTCGTAGAGCCCGGCACGGACCGCTGCTGCACTGGAACGGAGTGGCAGGCAGAGAGGATGAAAGCAGAGAGGGGGGGGGGGATAGAAAAGAGACAAAGGGACGAGAGAATGAAGGAGTCCCCTCTGTGTCTCTCTACACCTCCCTCCCTCTCTTCTTCTTTTGTCTTTCCATCCCTCCATCACTCCTCTCTCTGGAATGGAACTCTGTGACACTTTCAGAAAGACACGGACGGAAAGAAAAATCAGATCTAATATATTTTTGTTACATAACGGACGATGTGAGTTGATATTTATGACATTATGAAGGAGCCATAGAGCCCAGCCCATGAAACAACTGTAAATACGAAAGATCTCTAAACTATGCAACTTCATGTATTATCTTTTTTTTATTTCACTTTGGTTTTTCTCAATCGTAAAAAAAAAAAGAAAAAAAAGTAAAGAGGAGACTTTCTGATACTTTCTGTGGACATATAGTTTGTGTTGAGCGCTGCGGAGAAAGCATGTTTGTGTGTACAGTATATGAGTTTGTTTGTTAAGCGAGAGAGTGGATTCTGTTTACTTGTGTGTGTATGTTGTTGTTGTTGATGAGAGATACTTGAAAGAAACAGGTTGGCCCAGCTACTGGTACCAAACATTTTTCTATGTACGATTATCATGATATAATTGTTAATGAGTATATTATTATTATTATTATTATTATTATCATTATTGTTATTATTTTGTGTTACTTTGTATGATTTTTGAGACGTTTTAAACGTTTTCAGTTTGCACTATATCGATGCCTCGTCTAGAACTTTTCCCTGAGTACCTGAGTACCTGTACAAACAGATAGAAACTACAAACAGTTCACAAGCACTTATCAGAGGAGAGATACTAGGGAACCATCCCTTCAAAGTGGGTTTGGAAAGAGAAAACATGTCAAATATAGTTTGGGGAAGAAAAAAAGCTGATTGTTTTGTTAAACAAATACAATTACATGTTGACACCAGACTAATTTTCCTTGCAACGCCCCAAAAAATCTCTCCTTTTAAGCTTTTTCCTTCACAGAGTAGAATAGTGTCACTCCATTTTAGAACACACTACATCCCCCACAATGCTTTACTCTAGCCGCTGACTTCCTTGTTGCTGTGTTGTCAGAGTGTTGCTGTTTGATTTAGACTGAAAAAGACGCACTCACTGTGCCCTTGTTCTGTGTATTGGCAGAAAATTGAATGTTGTCTATCAACTATGGTTGTTTTGAAAAGAATGTTGTTAAATATTGATATTAATACTGTTAAATCTGTTCCATCTGTTTCACCAAAAATGAATTAGGGACCACGTCACTTTTCATGTTTTCTTTAAGTGGGCTGTGGACTGTCCCTGATTGGTCCTTCCAGAACCGCAGGGGGAGCACAAACGCTAGGCGGAGCAGCCATGTCCCGTTACCATGGAGCCCTTCCAAGTAACCATGGATTCACACAGACTGCCCATACATGTAGAAAAAAAGGATCAAAAAGAAGGAAAAAAAAACATACAAAAAAAAAAAATATGTGGTTGTATTTGTTAAAAAAATAAAAAAATATTGACACTGAAACAGGTGGACAAAGAATAAGAAGTATATTTTTTATTCTGTTTATGTGGAAAATCCAGATACCAATATGTCGCATTGCTTTGTTGTACAAATCAAAATGTGCTTGTGGCTATGTTTTTTAATCTAATTTATTTTACAGTATTTTTTGTTTTGTTTTGCTTCACCATTAAAAGTTCAAAAGATGTACACAAAACAACCTGACTGGAGAATGTGTCATTGTCTCGTTTACAATTGTCAGAAGTAAGCTAGTTTAACTGGCTTTGCTCTCTCTCTCTCTCTCTCTCTCTCTCTCTCACACACACACACACACACACACACACACACAGCGCCATTGTAATATTCGTACCTGGACTGGACCCCAACAGCACACCAGCACACTTCCTCTTTGTCTGGTCCTGGTCCAGTTCGTGTTCAGGCCTGGTATGAGAGAGGTGGTGTAAAAGCTGCTCCAACATCTGAACCATTTGTTTACAGAGCACCTCTCTGGGTTTCCATGACGACAGCGACCGCAATGTGCTCTGGATTTCATGCACGAATAACGTGCAAACATACACTTTACCAAAGACGGAAAGTATGTGCACTGCGGTGTAAAATGACTGTTTAGATTGGGTGTGGTTAACCAATCACGTAGCCTGGGAGCTATTGACAGGAAGTTGAACGTTGATATGGCACAGATGACAGGAAGTTGACCACGGGTCTGGTTGATGGGACAGGAAATTGACCGCGGGTCTGGTTGATGAGACAGGAAGTTGACCACGGGTCTGGTTGATGGGACAGGAAGTTGACCACAGGTCTGGTTGATGGGACAGGAAATTGACAACGGGTCTGGTTGATGGGACAGGAAGTTGACCATGGGTCTGGTTGATGGGACAGGAATTTGACCTTGCATTTCCGTTCAGCTGGCCTTAAGGCAGAATGCCATCTACCAATGTGGCACACACACACACACACACGCACGCACGCACGCACACACACACACACACACACACACACACACACACACACACACACACACACACACACACACACACACACACACTAACCAACAAACACACACACACACACACACACACACACACACACACACACACACACACACACACACACACACACACACACACACACGCACACACACCCAGACCAACACACACACACACACACACACACACACACACACACACACACACACACACACACACACACACACACACACACACACACACACACACACACACAGACCAACACACCACATCTGTGTGTCTTTACCAACTCTTTCAAACCTGCTTAGGATCAAAGCCCTCAAGAGCTGTGAAGAAAAACACACACTTATCATGTCTGTTAACATGTGTGCTAATACGTGTGCTAACATGTGTGTAAACATTTGAGTTAGCATGTGTGTTAGCATGTGTGTTAATAACATTTGAGTTAGCATGTGTGTTAGCATGTGTGTTAACATTTGAGTTAGCATGTGTGCTAGCATGTGTGTTAATAACATGTGTGTTAGCATGTGTGTTAACATTTGAGTTAGCATGTGTGTTAGCATGTGTGTTTGTGTGTTAGCATGATGTGTTAACATTTGAATGACAAGGTGGAGCATGTGTCAAAATGTTATAAATAGATGCTGCCTCAACAACACACCCTCAAAGGCCTCTCTCTGTGTGTGTGTGTGTGTGTGTGTGTGTATGCATGATGGTGTATTATAAATGTGTGCGCCTGACTTTGCATCTGTATGCTTGCGTGAGTGTTTGTGGGTGTGTTTGACTGTGTATGACAGCAAAGGACTGATAATGACCGTGTGTGTGTGTGTGTGTGTGTGTGCTTGTGAGAGTGTGTGTTCTTGTGAGAGTGTGTGTGTGTGCGTGTGAGAGTGTGTGTGTGTGTGTGTGTGTGTGTGTGTGTGTGTGAGTGTGTGTGTGTGTGTGTGTGTGTGTGTGTGTGTGTGTGTGTGTGTGTGTGTGTGTGTGTGTGTGTGTGTGTGTGTGTGTGTGTGTGTGTGTGTGTGTGTGTGTGTGTGTGTGAGAGAGCATCAAAGGGGAGTACTGACCACGGTAGGGTGTTTCCCTAATGTGAGCCAGTAGTTATGGTCAACAAGCGTTTGATCGTCCCATTTAAAAGCCTTATGTGTTGGCGCAGATGGACAGGGAGGGAGTGTGTGTGTGTGTGTGTGTGTGTGTGTGTGTGTGTGTGTGTGTGTGTGTGTGTGTGTGTGTGTGTGTGTGTGTGTGTGTGTGTGTGTGTGTGTGTGTGTGTGAGTGTGTGTGTGTGCCTGGAGATTCATCATCAGTTGTATCACTGTTTATTAGGTTCTGTTCTGTAAACACACACACACACACACAGACAGACAGACAGACACACGCACACATACACACACACAGACACACACACACACACACACACACAGACCCATGCATGCATACACACGTTGAAACTCCTATGAAACTCCTAGCTTGCCACTAACACAAGCAAAGCAACATTGAAGAGGGTGTCACACATCATCTCCTATAACCAGAGAAACGTTCAATGACGCTTCTGTGAGTCTGTCTAGTTTGTGTCACTCTATGTGTGTGAGTCTGTCTAGTTTGTGTCACTCTATGTGTGAGAGTCTGTCTAGTTTGTGTCACTCTATGTCTCTGAGAGTCTGTCTAGTTTGTGTGACTCTGTGTGTGTGTCTGTCTAGTTTGTGTCACTCTATGTGTGTGAGAGTCTGTCTAGTTTGTGTCACTCTATGTGTGTGAGAGTCTGTCTAGTTTGTGTCACTCTATGTCTCTGAGAGTCTGTCTAGTTTGTGTCTGTGAGTGTGTCTGTCTAGTCTATCACTCTATGTGTGTGAGAGTCTATCTAGTTTGTGTCACTCTATGTCTGTGAAAGTCTGTCTAGTTTGTGTCACTCTGTGTTTGTGTCTGTCTAGTTTGTGTCACTCTAGGTGTGAGAGTCTGTCTAGTTTGTGTCACTCTATGTGTGTGAGTCTGTCTAGTATCTGACAATCTAAGTGAGACAGTCTGACTAGATTGTGTCTCTCTATGTGTGTGAGTCTGTCTAGTTTGTGTCTATGTCTCTGAGAGTCTCTATGTGTGTGAGTCTGTCTAGTTGTGTGTGACTCTAGTTTGTGTGTGTGTGAGTCTGTCTAGTTTGTGTCACTCTGTGTGTGTGAGAGTCTGTCTAGTTTGTGTCACTCTATGTGTGAGAGTCTATCTAGTATGTGTCACTCTGTGTGAGAGTCTATCTAGTTTGTGTCAGTCTATGTCTGTGAAAGTCTGTCTAGTTTGTGTCACTCTGTGTTTGTGTCTGTCTAGTTTGTGTCACTCTAGGTGTGAGAGTCTGTCTAGTTTGTGTCACTCTGTGTGTGTGTGTGTGTGTGTCTAGTTTGTGTCACTCTATGTGTGAGAGTCTGTCTAGTTTGTGTCACTCTGTGTGCGTGTCTGTCTAGTTTGTGTCACTCTATGTGTAGAGAGTCTGTCTAGTTTGTGTCACTCTGTGTGTGTGTGTGTCTGTCTAGTTTGTGTCACTGTGTGTTAGTCTGTCTAGTTTCTGTCATTGTGGCAGTGTTTGTGTGTGTGTGTGTGTGTGTGTGTGTGTGTCTCATTTGTTTCACACTGTGGGTGTGTATATCATGGTGTGTGTGTTGTTTTAGTGTGTATCCTTTTGTGTTCGTGTCTAGTTTGTAATAGTGTGTGTGTGTGTGTGTGTGTGTGTGTGTGTGTGTGTGTGTGCGTCACAGTGTGTTCCTCTATCATTCAGAGTGTGTGTGAGGGAGGTGATCCCAGAGATAACAAGATGTGTAGAGGAGATAGTTTTGATGAACCCAGTCTACCTCAATCAGAGCTCAGTCATTGTGTCTATGTGTGTGTGTGTGTGTGTGTAGCGTCACTATGGGAGCTAAACAGAGTGATAACACATTAAACTATAAACACAGCGTGATGATCACACAGAGTCCAATGAACTCCACAGCACCACAGCCTATGGCGTCACCAAGGCAACACACAACAGGAAGTGACCACGTCACAGAGGCCCATTCAGATGTTAACGAGGAGACGCACAGCAATATTGGGAATTGTATTTATTTGAATCATGTTCTTCTTTTTTAATAAATATGTCTGATATAATCACCTAGCTTGTAAATACATTTGCATGCTGGAATCCTAAACCTAATGAAAGGTGTTTTGGGGGAGCAGTAGCTTTAAGCATCCTCTGAACGTTTTACACGAGAAGTTATTCTGTCACAGAACACTTATCACTCTATGACTCATCTCCTCCAAACCCCGTGTGTGTGTGTGTGCGTGCGTGCGTGCGTGCGTGCGTGTGTGTGACTGGTTAACTGACTGAACGGCTGGCTGACTGACTGAGATACTGGCTGGCTGATTGGCTGGCTGACTGACTGATACTGCCTGGCTGATTGGCTGGCTGACTGATTCAGATACTGGCTGGCTGATTGGCTGACTGACTGAGATACTGGATGGCTGATTGGCTGGCTGACTGAGATACTGGATGGCTGATTGGCTGGCTGACTGACTGAGATACTGGCTGGCTGATTGAGATACTGGATGTCTGAATGGCTGACTGACTGACTGTGTGTGTGTGTGTGAAGGACACAGTCAGAGAAACTCTAATCAGAGCAGTACGCTGTAGACACAACATTCTTCATGAAATATGATTCTCATAACCAAGGATAAACAGATGGCTGGTGTGAAACTATTGAGGCACGGATCTCAACTGATGTAAAACTTATAATAATAATAATAATAATAATAACGGTCTTGTCTGGTGTGAGGAGGTTAGGCGATACCGCGGCATTTCTCCCTCAGCCAATGAATGTGATGAACTTGTACAGTATGAAGCCATGATAAGGAAGAGCTACTTTCCTGCTGATGAAGGTGGTGTTGTATCGCTGCAGACGACTGGGGAGACAGCCAGCTTCTTGGCCTTGGCAGAGCAACGGCCTCCGCTCTGATGAGACCCAATCACTGAGCTCTGCCACAGCCTCCGCTCTGATGAGACCCAATCACTGAGCTCTGCCACAGCCTCCACTCTGATGAGACCCAATCACTGAGCTCTGCCACCTCGTCACCAACCTCTCCTGAGATGTTTTTCTCCTTAACCCCTCAGAGATGTTCTTCTCCTTAACCCCTCAGAGATGTTCTTCTCCTTAACCCCTCAGAGATGTTCTTCTCCTTAACCCATACTGTGATGTTCTTCTCCTTAACCTCTCAGAGATGTTTCCCAGAGAGAGATGTTTCAGTCTTTGACCTCTCAGACAAAGATGTTTCCCAGAGAGAGATGTTTCAGTCGTTGACCTCTCAGACAGAGATGTTTCAGTCATTGACCTCTCAGACAGAGATGTTTCAGTCGTTGACCTCTCAGACAGAGATGTTTCAGTCGTTGACCTCTCAGACAGAGATGTTTCAGTCTTTGACCTCTCAGACAGAGATGTTTCAGTCTTTGACCTCTCAGACAGAGATGTTTCAGTCTTTGACCTCTCAGACAGAGATGTATTTTCAGTCTTTGACCTCTCAGACAGAGATGTTTACATAGTCTGTGACCTCTCAGACAGAGATGTTTCAGTCTTTGACCTCTCAGGCAGAGATGTTTCAGGTCTTTGACCTCTCAGACAGAGATGTTTCAGTCTTTGAGCCCTCTCAGACAGAGATGTTTCAGTCTTTGACCTCTCAGACAGAGATGTTTCAGTCTTTGACCTCTCAGACAGAGATGTTTCAGTCTTTGACCTCTCAGACAGAGATGTTTCAGTCTTTGACCTCTCAGACAGAGATGTTTCAGTCTTTGACCTCTCAGACAGAGATGTTTCAGTCGTTGACCTCTCAGACAGAGATGTTTCAGTCTTTGACCTCTCAGACAGAGATGTTTCAGTCTTTGACCTCTCAGACAGAGATGTTTCCCAGACAGTGGACATTGGAGAACTGATGACCTGGCATCAGACGCTGCAGAGAATGTCTGCTTGAAGATCATAATATCTTATTCATTGGATCCAGCTTCGAGGGTTAGAGTAAGGCTTAGGGTAAGGGGTTAGGGTCAGCTATGAGGGTTAGGGTTAGGGTTAGGGTCAGCTACGAGGGGTTAGGGTTAGGGTTAGGGTCAGCTACGAGGGTTAGGGTTAGGGTCAGCTACGAGGGTTAGGGTTAGGGTTAGGGTTCAGGGTTGGGGTTAGGGTCAGCTGTGAGGGCACGGTGAGACGGCTTCTAAGTCAAGACCTCCCGGTGAATCCATCGACTGTTTATAAACACCAGAGGAAAAAATAACACGACAAACAACTGCATGGTTACAAAGTCCTGATCACATCCTGCTTGGCTTTCTGTGTGGTGAGCACTTTTACTTTTCCCTGCATGGTTACAAAGTCCTGATGCATCCTGCTTGTGGCTGTAACCATGAGCGACATGCACACTTTTCCCACGCATGGTTACAAAGTCTCCCTGATCACATCCTGGCTTGTAGCTGTAACCATGGTGAGCACACACACTTTTCCCTGCATGGTTACCGAAGTCCCTGTGACCCCCTCGTTGTAGCTCTCCCTGCGTGCACAACACCAGCCCAGTAGACAAAGTGACAGATTGAGAACACATAGTATCAGCCCCATCCAGCCCACCCCAATATCAGACTCTGCCCCCCCCATCCCCCACATCCCCTGCTGCCTCTGTCTCCCCCGTACCTGGACTCTGCCCCCACCCATCCCTGCCTGCCTCTATCTTACATATCCAGACTCTGCCCCACCCCACCCCCAACATCCCCTGCTGCCTCTATCTTCCCCATATCAGACTCCTGCCCACCCCCCCGCAACATCCCCTGCTGCCTCTATCTCCCCCATATCAGACTCTGCCCCCCCCCCACATACATCCCCTGCTGCCTCTATCTTCCCCATATCAGACTCTGCCCCCCCCATACTGGATACACCAAGGTTGAAATATGTCTCTCTCTCTCTTAACTCTCTCTATGTATCTCTACCTCTCTCTACCTCTCTCTCTCCCTCCTCCCCTCACTCTCTCTCTAGATCTCTCCACCTCTCTCTCCCGT